>JAPMUY010010224.1:80000-94813 GCA_026901105.3 Galaxias olidus
GCGGAGAGAGCATGTCCTGTGCAGGCGACAGACAGTTCTTCCATAGAGGGGCATCCATCTTTGTCGGGGGGGGGGGGCAGGGTACAGCAGACCCGCTTACTGGCCCTAATGACGGCCGACCATCATCTTGTCCTCCAGCACGGCTCAGACGGCACACAGTGGATCACTGAGGTACTGAAGAGACATGGACGCACGCTCCGTGAGATTACTGTGGTTAGGCTCTGGGCAATTAGTGGGATATTAGCTGTTTTCTGTGCGTGTTGGTGTGCTTGGGTGTTTGTGTGCGTGTGCGTGTGCGTGTGCGGGTGCGTGTGTGTGTGTGTGTGAGAGAGAGAGTTCTTTTCAGTGTGTGTTGAAAACATAATTGTCCTCTCCTCCCACTAATCCAGGCCTCAGACGGCTCCTGCCAGATATGAATTGACCGAGTGCCATTTCCAGGTCCCCAGCCCTCTGTGTAATGGAGCAGCCCGCTATTTGATCAGAGAGCTCCTGGCATTGAGGTTACCGCAAGAGCCCTCTTTTGTGGCAGGTGCTTTTCACAAAACACTGCACGATCAAAACGCCCGTGTAAGCCGATGACAGGGCTGCGCGCCTGCGTGCGTGCGTGTGTTGTGTGTGTGTGTGCGTGCATGCTGGTGTTGCTCGACACCAGCCCGAGTGTGTGTGTGCTGTGTGATAAGCTGTCAGCCACCTCTCGCCTCGTGGCTCCCATGTCCTCTGTCTCAGAGACATGTTCAATGGAGCCCCATTGTGCTTCACAGAGACGGCTTTGAGGGCCGGCCGGCGAGCCCTGATGGAGGAAGCGTCTCTCGTCCGCGCCTTTCTCTGCCCCCCCCCCCCTCTTCCTGCCACCCAGTCCGACTCTCCCCTCGCGTCTCTCCTTGCTCCCCGCTCTTGGGTCGCGCACCCTCGCTCTTTCCTCCCTCTCTCTCTCTCCCTCTCTCTCTCTCTCTCTCTCTCTCTCTCTCTCTCCCTCTCTCTCTCTCTCTCTCTCTTTCCCTCTCTCTCTCTCTCTCTCTCCCTCTCTCTCTCTCTCTCTCTCTCTCTCTCTCTCTCTCTCTCTCTCTCTCTCTCTCTCTCTCTCTCTCTCTCTCTGTCTCTAGTCCCCTCTCCCCTCCACGCCTCTGCTCTGACAGTCCCCCATTCTCCTTTCAATCAATAAAGCACTTTCCATTGAAGGGCCACTGCTGTTTCCATTTCTGTCCGAGCAATTACGCGATAATTAACAGCAACAAGAGGCACGCCTGTTTGGTTTTTTTGGTGTGTTTTTGTGGGGGTTTTTCTCTCCCGAGAGAGGGTAATTTACGCTTGTAGCTTCAAAGAGGTAGCGACACAAAATTGGAGTCAACAGAGGATTGAAATGCGGCGGCCGTGCCCCGCTCTCCATCTGACGCTGCGTCAACGGGCGGACGGCTGCGATTCTGAACCCACCCCCCCGCTCCGTCAACGTCCCCTAGCATGTCGTGGCATTCTAAGTGTGAGAGCGGGCACGTACGCGCACACACACGCTCCGAACGCGCGCGCACACTCGACGACGGCCTGCCCGGGCCGAGCCAGGCGCACACACACGGACATGTCCAACCTTTCCGGGCGTTCCCACTGCTAGCCACCGTGGCGCCTCCGGCACGCGCGCTGCATTCTAAGGGAGCGAGGCTAATGCTCGTGTTGTGGTGAGGTGTGGGCCACTGAAACGAGGGGTCAAGACCCAATAATCGTCCCCCTTTCAGTTAGTCGTCTAACATCCCGGGGGTACGCGGCGGGATCGTTGTCGACAACTAGTGACGAGCTCGGCGATGACGAGCGGTCTTAACGAGCAGTGGCTCTCGTGTTGCCAACGAAAGAGCAAGCGCCAGACACCGGGAGTGTGGGGAGCGTTTTCCAAATCCTAGTGGAAGAACGGCGACGGAAGACGAACGGCGCCCACGCCCATAAAAACCCACCAAAGACGAGCACACTTACCGTCTTTTAATCCGTAAGCCCTGAGAATTCCTCGACGCGTCACGACGTCGCCCAGAACACACGGATGTGGGGACGTGCTTCGGCGTGGCGGCGTGTGGACAGAGCTCGGCCGGGATATTGATTCTGTCCCTCCGCTCTTTATTGCATTCCACTGAGTTGACTCTTTCTCTTTCGCTCCCTCTTTCCGCTCGGTTTCTTATCTTTCTTCCGGTCTGCGACTCTCTCTCTCTCCCTCTCTCTCGCGCACCCAAAAACCCCAGCGAGAGTTCCCAGCCGTGAAATAGTTGATTGCGGTCGAGGCGTCGTTTATAAAAGCAGAGCCGACTGTTTGCCTTCGTTTTTTTATTTTTTTTATTTTTTTAGCCGCCGTCCACAACAAATGCCCGACCGCGGCCAGAATTGAGAGCATAAATCGGAGCGTGGCGCGGCAGAGAGAGTGCCTCCGGTGCTGGTCAGCCACGGGAGAGGGGGTGAGGGGGGGTTGTTGTTGATGGTGGTGATTAAGCAGGCTCGGTTTGGCTGTCTCCTCGTGTGCCCTCCTCTCTTTCCCTCCCCCCGCTCCCACCCCTGTCCCCCTGTCCTCCCTCCCAGCCCTCCATCTTGTCCTCTGGCAGCCTATAAACGAGCCTCCTTGGGGAGGCAGACGGTGCACAGGCCTGCTGCTGTGGCGCACACACACACACACACACACACACACATACATATGCAGACACATACAAACACACATGCACATACATACACACACACACACACACACACACACACACACACAAGCACACACAGGCACACACACACTTACATACATACATACATACACACACACACAAAAACACTGTGCCACCTGCTCTGTCTGGAGCGTTCCATCAGTTGGCCAGTCCAGCTGGGCTGAGTTGGCCCAGCCCGTGAACCCGGTGAGTGGCTGGCCCAGACCTGCTGCTCCCTGGCTCCACGGGCCTGTGTGCCCCTCCTGGTCCCCCCTCAGGCCCCCCCTCAGGCCAGACGGACCCTGCCAGCCAGCCCGCCTGCTCATTACAAGAGGCCTGCACTTGAGATTTCAGACCTCATTCACTCGAGAGGCTGCTTCTGACCATTAGCAGCCCATGGTGATCGTAATGTCACACATGGCTTTTTTAGATGCGCCTTAGAAGAGCACTATTCTAGACAGCACGTTACTCTAAGTACTATACTAGATAGCATGTTACTCTTAAGTACCATACTAGACAGCACGTTAATCTGAGTACTATACTAGACAGCACGTTAATCTGAGTACTATACTAGACAGCACGTTACTCTAAGTACTATACTAGACAGCACGTTAATCTGAGTACTATACTAGACAGCACGTTAGTCTGAGTACTATACTAGACAGCATATTAATCTAAGTACTAAACTAGACAGCATGTTCCTGTAGACACTCCACTAGACTGCCATTGCTCCAGCTCCTGCTACCCAGAGTGCCGGTGGGGCCGTGCGGATGCCAGGCGCCATGTTTGGCCCGCGGGGAGCGCTGGCTGACGTAGTGCTCTCATAAACAGCAGCCCGAGGCCTCCCTGCTCATCTGTCGGAGAGTGGTGGAGACGAACTGAGCCGAGCGGGGCCATCCCGGGCCGAGCAGGGCCATCCCAGGCTGGCGGGGCGCTGTCCAACTCCGGCCCCAGACGCTGCTTTGATACCAGGCCGCCCAATCCGGCTGGTTAATCCCCGCTCTGCCTGGCTGACAGGCTGCCTGCGGAGCCCCCGCGATCCAACCCAGGGACTCATCATCTTCACAGCCCCGACAAATTACCCACACCTCCATCGCTCCTTGCCCTCCTCCGCCGCCCCCCCCCTCCCCTCCCCGTCTCAATTTCTCTCTCCTCCTCTTTCTCATCCATCCGTCCCCCCTCACCTTGCTCCCTCCCTCCTCTGCCCTCTCACGGCGCCTCCAGGGAGCAGAGGAGGAGGAGGGTGGTGGGGGCTGGCTGGTGGGCGGCCAGCTGCGCTCCTAATGATTTTGTCCCCAGGCCCAGATCAGCCCCCGAAATGTAGTTACAATTTTGCTGCAGGAGGAGAACTTTGGCCTGCCTGACGCCTCTGCAAAGTGCGTGTGTGTTTGTGTGTGTGTTTAAGTGTGTGTGGATGGTGTGTGTTTGAGAGAGAGAGAGAGCGAGAGAGAGAGAGAGAGAGAGAGAGAGAAAGGGATATAGAAAAGCATTCTCAGACACACTTTGGTTTGCACACACAAAGAATATTGATTCTTCTGTATGGAGGTGAGCATGCCAACCTGGGCACTGGTGTGTGTGTCTGTGTGTGTGTGTGGGTGCATTAAATATCTGAATGCGTTCCAACACCTAGCCTCCTCCTCCTCCTCCGCTCCCCTCCCCCTCTCGTCCTCCAGAGGAACCTTAGGCTGGCTGCGGCTCGCACGCCGCCACCGGCGCAACGCTCTCCACAAGCACGTTGCAATTAGCATCCTCCACTTCAACGGCTCCCCCCAGCCCATATTGACGAGCGCCAATCAATGCTTTCTAATTACAACTTTCCCAAACTGCCCCCCGAGCGAGAGCTCTGTTATGACCAACGCGTAAGTGATTGTGACAGGTCATTTCATAAGTTTAAATGCCTGGTCTGCCGATCGCGTTGACGCGCGCGCGTGTGTTTGCGCGCGAGTGGACTCCTCCACTGACCTCTTCTCTTGTCCTCCCCCTCTCCCTCTCTTTGTCTCCAGACATCGACGACTGCCAGTCCAACCCCTGCCAGAACGGGGGCACCTGCATCGACGAGATCAGCTCCTTTGTCTGCCTCTGTCTGCCCAGCTACGGGGGAGCCACATGCGACAAAGGTTAGCTCAGTCCACCCTGAACCCTCCCCCTCCTGAGGACGCATCCCACTGGAGCTGTAATGGATGGGGGGAGGGGGTAGGGGTGGAGGGTGTTGGGGTGGAGGGTGGAGGTGGGGTGTGTATCCTCAAGGAGAGAGAACACCTGGAGCCAGCAGGGCGCCCCCGGTCCGAGGAAAGCCCCTGGGAGAGTCGCCTCGCTCCCCAAACTCTCTGTCAGGGTGACTGACAGATCCGCCACATCTCTCCCCCACACACACGCACATGCACACACAGAGACACACTCACACACACACACACACACACACACACACACACACAGAGACACACACTCACGGCGCAGATCAGCGCTGAGGCTGAGGAACGCAGAGCGGGATGCGGGGACACGTCGGCGGTCCCCGTGCTTCCCGGGGAGAAACAGGAGCGTCAGCGAGTGAATCGGAGAGAAAGAAGGATTCCTTTCACCACTAGAGCACTGGAACAGCACTTGCTCCCATAGTCTACATGATCTACGTAGTCTACATGGTCTCCATAGTCTACATGATCTACGTAGTCTACATGGTCTATATAGTCTCCATAGTCTACATGATCTATGTAGTCTACATGGTCTATATAGTCTCCATAGTCTACATGATCTACGTAGTCTACATGGTCTATATAGTCTCCATAGTCTACATGATCTACGTCTATATAGTCTCCATACATGATCTATGTATATGGTCTATATAGATCTACGTGATCTACATAGTCTACATGGTCTATATAGTCTCCATAGTCTACATGATCTATATAGTCTACATGATCTTCATGGTCTATATAGTCTACATGGTCTATATAGTCTATATAGTCTACATATACATGGTCTACATGGTCTATAGTCTCCATAGTCTACACGGTCTACATGATCTACGTAGTCTACATGATCTATATAGATCTTCCTATATAGTCTACATGATCTATATAACGATGATCTTTCATAGTCTATATAGTCTACATGGTCTATATAGTCTCGGTGTACATGGTCTACATGATCTACATGGTCTACATGATATATGGTCTATATAGTCTATAGTCTACATATCTATAGTCTACATGCCTATATAGTCTTCATAGTCTACATGATCTACATAGTCTACATGGTCTATATAGTCTCCATAGTCTACATGATCTATATAGTCTACATGATCTTAATGGTCTATATAGTCTACATGGTCTATATAGTCTATATAGTCTACATGATCTTCATAGTCTACATGGTCTACATGGTCTATATAGTCTCCATAGTCTACACGGTCTACATGATCTACGTAGTCTACATGATCTATATAGTCTACATGATCTTCATGGTCTATATAGTCTACATGATCTATATAATCGACATGATCTTCATAGTCTATATAGTCTACATGGTCTATATAGTCTACACGGTGTACATGGTCTACATGATCTACATGGTCTACATAATCTTCATAGTCTACATGATCTATATGGTCTACTCAGTATACATGATCTACATAGTCTCTATGGTCTCCATAGCCTACATGATCTCATAGTCTCCATAGCCTATATAGTCTACATGGTCTCCATAGCCTACATAGTCAACATGAACTCCATAGTCTCCAGTCTACAGTCTCCATGGTCTACCATAGTCCCACAGTCCCCATAGTCTTCATAGTCTTCATAGTCTACACAGTCATCATTGTCTACATGGTCGACATAGTCTTCATAGTCTCCATGGTCTACCATAGTCTTCATAGTCTCCATGGTCTGTGTTCCTGGTTGGCTGCACGTTCAGCCTCTGCTCCACAGCCAGCACCTTTGGTGTCCTTTCCCCTTTCCTCATGAAGCATTCTGTTTTCTGTGGTTGGGCTGTGCAGAGAGCACCCTCCCTCTCTCTCTCTCTCTCTCTCTCTCTCTCTCGCTCCTCGGTGTGTGTTGTGTTGTGTGTGTGTGTGTGTGTGTGTGTGTGTGTGTGTGTGTGTGTGTGTGTGTGTGATTGCCCTGCCCGAGTGAGGCAGCTTTCTTCCCCGGCCCTGCCCTCCAATCAGGCCCTTGTCTAGCCCTGATTCAGCCTGTCTGCTCCACACGGCTCATACAGATGAGCTATTAGGCAGGCCATGGGCATAACCTGCTCCCCCTACACACACACACACACACACACACACACACACACACACACACACACACACACACACACAGGACTCAGAGCCCTTGGTGCTGCACCCACACACAAACAGGCACATGGCATTCCCTTCATCTCTAATTCAAATCATTTCCCTCGTCTACCTCTGTAGAAGCGACTCGCTCGCACTCCCCCTCCCCCTCCTGCCCATGGCTTTGCTCCAGAGTGGCGTGTGGTGGTGAGAGCCCCCCCCCCCCCCCCGCTGAGCGACTGTCTTCATGGTTGATTTGGAGCACCGGGTTTTTGATAGGGTGAGAGAGCCTGCCACCCCACTCCAGGCAGCCCTGGACCCACGCCACCCCCCGCTCCCCGCCCCCCGCCCCGCACGGGGGCCGTGGGACTCCCGGCAGGCTCCACTCCCCTCCCAGCCCAACTCATTACGGCCTCGTTTCCACGGAGCAGGCTTGAGCTGCCGCAAGGTCACGGCGTCACACGATGAGGGAGGCGTTAGGCTTGAACTGGCCAACTTAGCCCGGCGCTATTCATTAGAATGGGAACCAACTGATCCCTCTCTGATTACATTGGGCCTAGCAGCCAGCCTACCACTTTCATTAGTCTGCTGTCGCTTTCATTTGGTACAAACTCAGTGTGCGTGTGTGCGTGTGTGTGCGTGTGTGTGTGCGTGTGTGTGTGTGTGTGTGTGTTTGTGTGTGTGCGTGCGTGCGCGTGCTCGCCGGAAACCCTTTGATGCCTGCCAGCCTCTGTCCTCCGGAGCCCTCCGGGCTGTTGCTATAGAGACTTTCCTGGCTAAACCCCTGTCATGCCTGGGCCATGTTGCAGCATCATCCCACACAGAGCGCTCTGTCTGGAAGAGATAGAGATATAGAGACGCCTATTCCCACCTACGGCCACTGTGGTCCTCGCTCTCTCTCTCTCTCTCTCTCTTACTTCCCCCTCTTTCTCTCCTCGTTCCTCTCCAAACCCTCCGTGCTAGATTGGCTTCAGATCCCTGGGATGGGACATCAAAGTAAACCGGTACAAACTGTCACTCTAGTTTTTTTTTATGATCGAGTCTGGCTAGTCAAACTCCTGTTTTGTTTTTTTCTTCTCTCTTTCTCTGACTCTCGCCCCTCCCTTTCTCTCTCGCTCTCTCTCTCTCTGCCTTCTGCCACTCACCTCAAATCTCTCTCACTTCAGGAGGATTTTGTTTTGTCAGGCGACAGTGTGTCTGTGGTTTGGGTGCGTGTGTGTGTGTGTGTGTGTGTGTGTGTGTGTGTGTGTGTGTGTGTGTGTGTGTGTGAGTGAGTGTTAGCAGCAGAGCACCAGTGTCTCTATGCATTAACAGCCAGGGAAGGCACCTTGTCAGGGTGTTTCATCTATTAATAGAGAGGTACACTGTGTGAGTGTGTGTGTGTGTGTCGGCAGCTGTCCCGCTCCCCTCCGACACCAACCCTCTCAGACACACTCTTATGTTTGTGCATGGCTGTTTATATTCTTCTGCTCTGAAGAATGCCAAACTATTCTTCTGCTCTTTCTCGCCAAACACTTCCCCCCGCGGTTCAAGCGCCATGCCGACGCTAAGCGCTAGCAGGCCCTTACCAGGAGCCCCTCTGGCCGTCTGAAAAGCCGGCTAGCCGGAAACGTTGCCTCTCGACAAAGCAGCAAACAGTTGTCTAACACCGTAAACGACAGCAGGTCTGCCCTCGGGAAAGACAACCCACTTCCCCGCCCGCTCCACCCCACTTCCCGCAACAAAACAGTCGACAAATTGAATGAAAGCCTGTTTAAAGCATTGTGCCGCTAATTAATCCCCCGGCGTCTCGGCTGCTCCGCGATTACGGGCGGGAGAGAACGTGTCTCAGGCAGTCCTCGGCTCTCGGAGAGACAGGCAACGCCGTGCCCGTTTCATCCTCATTTTTCTCCCACCCTCCGCTACGGTCCATACGTTAGGTCCATAAATATATATCCAGGCCTGGGTGGAATCCCTGGTGTGCCGCGCAGAGTGATTACCGCTGTCGAGGAAGCCGCTTGTCCTGGCCTACAAGAATGAGCGCACGCAGACACACAAACGCACACACAAACACACACGCAGACACACACACACTCACTCCATCTAAAGTCTAAAAGATTACGCTGAATATGACAGTGGTCCACTTTCACACAAAAGTGGTTTTAATACTGCTTCAATGCATTTTTAACCGCTTATGGTGGGGAAATCCAGTCGACGCTCCCGGAGGATTAGCCAACGTCGGCTAAAGGCTATTTACTACAGCTCCACACAGCTAAGGAGGAGTGGGCTTAGCTTCCAGCTCGGGTCCCAATAGGGAGAAACATACTATAGACTAGTGTAGCCACTGCCCTCTAAACTACAGTGTAAGGTCAGTACCATCTGACATACTATAGACTAGTGTAGCCACTGCCCTCTAAACTACAGTGTAAAGGTCAGTGACGTCTAACTGGAAAGCACAAGTCGCAGCTAGTGGCGAATCTAGCACTGTTTTAATGAAAGGCGATAAATAGACTATAGATTAGATTGGGCAGGGAAAGGGGTGGGCTACTGAAAGAGAGGCTTTCTTCCCTGAAGGAGAGGAGGGTGTTTAGTTCCCGTAGGAGAGGGATTTGCAGAATACCTTTAGAAAGCCAGATGACGAGCAGAGAAACACCGACCCAGAAACACGGGGAGACTGAGGACAATGCAGCTAGCCCACACGCCGGCGACTGCTTAGCGCACAGGGGCGGCTGGTGAGAGGCGGTTCTCTGGAAAAGCTCCGGGGGCAGTGGCTGCCCGCTTCCAGTCCCTCCTGATCTCCCTATCTCTCCGCGCCAGCGCTGGTCCTCCCCGCTTGTTTTCTCGTGGTACACCAACTCCCGTCACCGCTGGCCGCTAGCAGCACCGCCGCTCGGTCCAAACCGGAGCGCGTGGTATTGGCGCCGAATGTTCAGCGGCTCAGCGGCGTCCGGTGGGCCGGTCTGCCGGTCAGTGAAACTCAAGAGGGGTCTCTGTCCCTGGCTCGGTTGGCCGGTTCTTTTGTCGCCCGCTTCGCCGAGTTCTCTGTGCCATTAGTTCTCCCAACCAGGCTCCGTCGGACCACCGGTGACGGTGAGAGCGCATCGGGTTGGGGAGAAGTGCCCCTAGTGGGAAGTGGTCTTTGGACTGCCCGCGATGCGCACCACCACTCAGCACAAACGCTGCGCCGGCAAATATTTTGTCCGTCCGCCGGGTCTTTAGCAGCGATTAGCGCTAATGAAGACGTATGCGTTGTAACAACACCGTGAGAGGGACACGTACCAGGACCCTGAGCGGACGCAGCTCCAGCTCGGTAGCCTCTGCTAGTCCATACACTGTCCCGCTTCAGTTCACACACACACACACACACACACACACACACACACACACACTTACACGCGCCCTGAACACGCACGTATTCATCATGCAGCACACGAGCACACCCACTCAGTTTAAACACCCACACACACACACACACACACACACACACACACACACACCCAACCCCCACTCCCCTTCTTCTCAATGCTTTGCATCTGCAAAATGACGCCCCAAAGTTTTGCGGCGACCTGGCATGGCGGAGAATAGCGAAGCGCCGCCAGCCCACAGCATCGCTCTCCGCGTCCATATGCCGTGGCGGGGCTGTGCCCAGACCGGCGCTGTCCGTGGGCCTCGCCAAAATATCAACCCGCATCCATTCTCCTCTCAACATGCTTCATTAGGCAAGCCATCAAGGGGCGGCTACATATCCCACTCCACGCTGGAAACAAAAGGGGAGAGAGAGTGGGAGAGAGAAAGCGAGCGGAGGAGAAAGGCATTTTGTTTGGACAGCGTCTCGTCCTCCATTTTCTTTCTCCTCCCCCATCTTTCCTCTCCTTTGTCTCTCGCCTTGTCTTCCCTCATTAACTTCTTCTTCTTGATCTCTCGGCGTTGTGGTAACATCTACTTCAGCGGTGTTTGCGTAGGTGTGTGTGTGTGCGTGGGGGTTTGCTGTTGTCCCCCCCCCCGCTTCCCACACCCTCTTAGCTGTTGGAATTGCCCGCTCTCTGGGTAATTACGTGGAATGAGGCCTGGGAGCGGTAACAGTCATTTATGGTCTTCAGCAGCCATTACCCTTAACTATAGCATTCACACCATTAGGCCCCTCAGAGCAGCATAATGACCCCCGGAGCCGCCAGCACATTCTGTCTGTCACCGGCTGGGAAAGCACAGGTGGATCCCTTCCCTCTCTGTCTCTCTGCCTGCCCCCCCCCCCCCCCCCCCCCCCCCCCCCCCCCCCCCCCCCCCCCCCCCCGTCATTTTGTTCTTGCTCGCTCTCTCAGTTTTCCGCTGGCCATCTCCCTCTTCTTCCCCCCTGGCCCGCCTGCCGTCTCTCGCCCTCCCACGAATGGCACCGAGCTGTCAATCATCTCAGAGGGAGTTACGAGGAGGCGTGCGGAGGGGGGGGGATGCGTCCAGGGGGGACGTCGACACACACACACCCGCCGACACACACACACACACACAAGTGGACACGCACCCACACGCGGAGGTCTCCTCTTCGTAGGGGTCTGAAAAGCCGCGGAAAATATCACCTGGTGATGTGGATAAACGACCCAATCACTCAGCTGGAAGCGTTTGCCCTTTGATTTTTCCCAACCCCTGCTCGTTCTGGCTCTCTGTGAATATTAATCGGCGGAAAAAATACGCCGGTTTTCCGCTCCACGGGGAAGTGGAGGGGGGGGCGAAGAAAAAAAGGGAGAAGGCTTGAATAAACTATAAATACCCGAGGAGGTTGATGTGACGGCGGGCCTTTGAGAGCGCAGGGGAAACAGGCGGAGACGAGGTTTAGATCCAGGAAGAGGGTCACGTCTGTTTTGGCACACTCTCTCTCTCTCTCTCTCTCTCTCTCTCTCTCTCTCTCCCCCTTCTTTCACTCTCATCCCTCTCATCTCGTGCTCTCCTCCTGACGAGCTGCTTAACAAATATTGATAGTCTGAATTGACTAATGAGCGCGCGCGGAGAGCCAGCCAAAGGCACTGATTTATACAAGTCTGCCTCCTCTCGGCGCGGGAGGAATAGAAGAGGGGCTTGCGTGCACTGTGTGTGTGTGTGTGTGCCTGTCTGTGTGCCTGTCTGTGTGTGTGTGTGTGTGTGTGTGTGTGTGTGTGTGTGACGCCCCGCGCCCCATGCCGTACACTCTCAGACTGTAGTACGGCTGTGTTCTCCGGGGCGTCCCTGTGACACCACGGTTCTCTTTGAGGAACCCGGGGGGCATCTGGCCACACCATGCGGTCCTGTCCTACAGGCAGCCTCTTCAACATACCGTCTGGGCTGGCTGCCACTAGATGTTTGCGTTTTGTGTTTGTGCCTGTCTGTGTGTGTAGGTGTGTCTAGGTGCGTGTGTGTGTGTGTGTGTGTGTGTGCTGGCAATAGTACCGTGCTGTAGGTAGGTGAGTGTGTGTCTGTGTTTTGTGTCCCGTGTGTGTGTGTGTGTGAAGCCACCTCCAGCGTCCCTCCTCTCACTGTTTCGGTAGATAACGATGCTCAAACACCACGGCCGGCCAAGTTGGAGGCCGGACACAGTGTGCTGACCGCCGTGTGGCCAAACGGTTTTGGGAGGGTGTTAGCGAGCGAGGCAGCAGTTGCTGGCGCTGATTTGGAGGCCGACTTACACGGGCAGCAGGTATCCCAGGGCAGCGACGCTAGCTGGAGCTAACCTGGGGGGCAATGGAGCCCCTGATGGTATCATCTCCTCTTTCGGTCTGTTTGTCTGTCTGTTGATAGAGCCGCTGTGCTGTGTGCGAATAGGATTCTCCTTGGATTGTCCCATTTATTCACACACACACACACACACACACACACACACACACACACACACACACACACACACAGGTGGAACAACGGCGCACCGCTCCACTGACAGATAATGTGTCTTCCTGCTGCTTGAGGAGAAGGCTGAGAAGCACCGTCTCCATGGGGGGACCTCCTCTCTAGGGAGGCACAATGTCTTCCTCTCTCCCCTCCTTCGCGCCTCCTCCTCTCCTCTCCTCTCCTCTATCATCCCCCGTGCTGAGCATGCAGAGAGGTGAGGGGATCGCTTTCCAGCCGTTTGATCTGCCGCACCAAAACGCCACCATCAGCCTCGCCTCGAGGAAGATCTTCCTGGGGACAGGATGCGGCCATCCCCTCTTTCCTTCTTCTCCCTGCTCTCCTCCCACCCCCCCCATCCCCCTCCCATCTCCACTCCTGTGCTCCTTCCCTCTGGCCAGCTGGAACTGTCTGCATACTAAGCAAGGCCCCATACGGCCCAATTTGCGCTGGCCAATTTACTGGTGTCGCTTCCCATTTGTGTGGAGGAAAAGCTGAGGCCCTCTCCCTGATCCCCCTCACTGTAGGCAGGCTGACAGGGGGGGGGGGCGGCTAGGAGGAGCACTGTCAACGCCATCGCAGCTATGCACACACACACACACACACACACGTACATCCAGGCATACGCTGCGCATGCACACACAGGATCCCCACGTACACAGTAACATGTGAACGTGCACAAACAGGGTCCCACCTACACACTTGCCGCTGACAACAACTACATACACTCATCACTGCCGCACAGCTTGAGCCGAGTCCCGCCATCCCCCCAGAGGAACGTTAGAACGGAGAGGGAGGGAGGGGGGGGGGGGGGGCGCGATAGCAGGAGGGGTGGGGGGGAGTGTGCTGACAGGACTGTGACGGGGTTTAATTACCCAGCCAGGGCTGCGCTGTGGAAGACATTTCTGGGGATTGTTGTCGTTTGAATAGATTAAAGGGCCTTTCATTGGGCTCAGCGGCTCCCTCTCGCCGTCCCTACTGCTGCGCTGGATTAGGACGCTGTCAGAGAGGGATGGAGGGAGCAGAGATGACTGTCATCCCTGGTGGAGAGAGAGAGAGAGAGAGAGAGAGAGAGACAGAGGAGAGAGGGGGAGAGGAGGGAGAGAGACGGTGAGAAAGTGAAGGGGTACGCAGACTTCACACGAGAGAGGAATAAAGTTGTAGGGTGAGCGTGCACTTTTGTGACGGCCCTCTTCAGACGACGTACGACATGGGGCCGTTCCGACATGGGGCCCGAGAGCGCCGCCAAACCGCTGCTCAAAAAAGGCGGAGCGCGTCGAACAGGTTTTTCCCGAATCCCCCGCCGCCCGCTAACCAGCGCCTCCTCCCTCCCTCTGTCCCGCAGACACGGAGGGCTGCGAGCACACGTGGAGGAAGTTCCACGGCCACTGCTACCGCTACTTCAGCCGCCGGCACACCTGGGAGGACGCCGAGAAGGACTGCCGGGAGCACAGCGGCCACCTGGCCAGCATCCACAGCCTGGGCGAGCAGGACTTCATCAACGGTGAGGCCAAACACACACACACACACACACACACACACACACACACACACACACACACACACCCACACGCACACACACACACACAGTGGGGCGGCACCGCACTGCACTAGGAAGAGAAGGATTTTGATGTTTGGTTTGATGTTTGTTGTTTTGTTTAGTGTGCCCCTCATCTCCTATGGTAATTAGCCAGCGGCGACTCTCGTTTAGTCTGGCTAAGCTGGGCTCAACCGAACGTCCAGCACTGGACTAGTCTTCAGTTCCAACCCGTGGCTCTCCTCTCGTCCTTATCACGTGGACCCCTAGCCGTATAAAACCCAGGCCAGCCACAGAGAAAAGCTAGGCCCAAGTTGTACCCAAAGATAGGCTATCCATGCCTTACGAAGACACGATTCCTTAGAGACAAATCCTGTTTAATTGGCTCGAAAATGGACGTCTCCACTCCCTGCAATAAAGGGAGCAGCACCGTTAGGGAGATTAATGGTCCCGGCAATGAGTGTTAATCAGCAACACCCAGGAAGGAATTCCATTAAACACGCGTCCAAAATGTCTCCCC
>JAPMUY010010226.1:2500-12500 GCA_026901105.3 Galaxias olidus
AAAACAATAAACTAATGTATGAATAAATGTTTGACAGTTAGCCATCAATTAGTATTAAACTCATGTAATACAGCGTCTCTATCCACCAGGGAAGGTGCAGGAGATATTTTACTGTTTGGTTTAGTCTGCCATTGTTTCCCTCCTCGTCACTAAAATCCTCAGCTCTCTAGTTCTCCTGTTATACAGAGATAATTACACATTAACAGCCTCTAGTGCTCCTGTTATAAAGAGATAATTACACATTGACAGCCTCCATAGTTCTCCTGTTATAAATAGATAATTACACATTAACAGCCTCTCTAGTTCTCCTGTTATAAAGAGATACTTACACATTAACAGCCTCTATAGTTCTCCTGTTATAAAGAGATAATTACACATTGACAGCCTCTCTAGTTCTCCTGTTACAAAGAAATAATTACACATTAACAGCCTCTATAGTTCTCCTGTTATAAAGAGATACTTACACATTATCAGCCTCTCTAGTTCTCCTGTTATAAAGAAATAATTACAAATTAACAGCCTCTATAGTTCTCCTGTTATAAAGAGATACCTACACATTATCAGCCTCTATAGTTCTCCTGTTATACAGAGATAATTACACATTAACAGCCTCTATAGTTCTCCTGTTATAAAGAGATACTTACACATTAACAGCCTCTATAGTTCTCCTGTTATAAAGAGATACTTACACATTAACAGCCTCTCTAGTTCTCCTGTTATAAAGAGATACTTACACATTAACAGCCTCTCTAGTTCTCCTGTTATACAGAGATAATAAGACAGTGTTCTGTGTGATCATTGTTTTGTGTTTGGCTACAGATCCTACAATAACAGGTCTAAGGGCCAACAGTGGAAAACTGTCTGCAAACACACACACACACGCACACGCACGCACGGACACACGCACGCACGCACGCACGCACGCACGCACGCACGCACGCACACACACACACACACACACACACACACACACACACACACACACACACACACACAGTGTCTACACTCCATGTGTCAATATTCCATCACTAGGCCTTGGAGAGTGTGGATGTAAGGGGTCGTGACCCTTAGGATGTCCTGTGTCCCCTTTGACCCCTTCTCTGTCCAAGGCAGGCAGGCAGGCAGGCAGGCAGGCTGGCAGGCAGACAGGCAGGCAGGCAGACAGGCAGGCAGGACCAGAGCAGATGTCCTAGCCTGTCAGGGGAGAGGCAGAGGATTTCCTCCAAGACTGGTCACCCTGGAACTTACTGCATCCCCCAAAACATACACACACACACACGCACGCACGCACGCACGCACGCACGCACACACACACACACACACACAGACACACTCACTCTCACACACACACACACACACACACACACACGCACACACACACACACACACACACACACACTCACACATATACAGTACCAGTCAAAAGTTTGGGCACACTTTCCCATTGCGCTGAATAGGAACGTGTGTCCAAACTCTTGACTGGTACTGTATATGTGTAAATATATGTATCTATACACACACACACAATCACACAAACACATACACACAAACACATACACACACACACAGAGAGGGGAGTGGAAGACACAGAAAAAGTAACAGAGAAAGAGGAGAGAGAGAGAGAGAGAGAGAGAGAGAGAGAGAGAGAGAGAGAGAGACAGAGAATAGAGAGAGAGAGAGAGAGAGAGAGAGAGAGAGAGAGAGAGAGAGAGAGAGAGAGAGAGAGAAAAGAAGAGGAAATTAGGTAGACCAGGAGAGAGTGTGAAGGGACGTGATGAAGATAAGAGATGAATACGTTCTGAAATATATATTTTGACAAATCCAGGACGAGATAGACACATAACCCTGACATCCTGGGGGAAAACAAGGAGTGGTTTTCCATTCGACTGCTAGCCAGTGTTGGGACAACACACACTTGTCTTTGAGGGAGAGCATTCCAGTATTTTTTTATAAAAGTCGTTAACCTTTTCTTGAAAGCATGAACTTGACTTCCTAAACCAAAGACTTCCAAAGAGGTCAAGGAGAGGTTGAAATGGAAACACAATTGGACGGCAGCCTGTATTTTCCATGAATTGTTGTGAAAGGAAAGACATTGTGATGGTTAGATTTTCACCAATCGGAGCTGTTTAGATTCTAGCCAGTAGGAGTTGTTTAGATTCTAGCAAGTAGTAAACAACGCAAATTAGCTATAATCGAAACAACTCATATTAGCTATTTAAACAACTTATATTAGCTATAATCTACTTCATATAAAATAGAATCTAAATAACTCCTATTTTATATGTAGTAGATTATAGCTAATATGAGTTGTTTAGATTATAGCTAATATGAGTTGTTTAGATTATAGCTAATATGAGTTGTTTTGATTATAGCCAGTTGGAGGTGTTTAGTTTACAGCTAGTAGGAGTTATTTGGATTCTATTTTATATGTGGTAGATTATTGCTAATATTAGTCGTTTAAATTATTGCTCATATGAGTTGTTTAGATTATTGCTAATATGAGTTGTTTGATTACAGCCAGTAGGAGTTATGTTTAGATTGTAGCTAGTAGGAGTTATTAGATTTTATTTAATATGTGGTAGATTATAATTCATATGAGTTGTTCAGATTCTATTAAATACGAGTTTGTTAGATCTCTAGCCATCACATGATGATGAGGATGAGGATGAGGATGACGGAGATATGCAGCCATGATATGATCTGAGCGATGGTGCAATATTTTATTCAAAAGGCAATAAGCATTTTATGTAATGTTTTCCCTCACATTCTACTAAAGAGTATTATAGCTATGTTTGGTTTTGATATTTGTAAGTGAAGTATTCATTTCAATCCAGCCTTCCAGCTAAAATCATAAAAGCCATTCCTCACTGGACCCACACGTTCCCCATGGGTATATGCTTTGCCCTCAAGACTTTAAAATAAATGTCATCTAACCACACACACGCACATATATAGAACGAGGTGGAGTAGATGGGGAAGAGGAAAGAGCAGGGGAAGAGGGAGGGAGGGAGGTAGGGAGGTATGGAGGGAGGGAGGGAGGGAGGGAGGGAGGGAGGGAGGGAGGGAGGGAGAGAGAAAGGGATGGAGGGAGGGATGGAGGGAGGGAGGGAGAGAGAAAGGGATGGAGGGAGGGATGGAGGGAGGGAGGTAGGGAGGGAGAGAGGGAGAGAGGAAGGGAGGGAGATAGGTAGGGGGAATGGAGGGAGGTAGGGGGAATGGAGGGAGAGAGTGAGATAGGGAGGGGGAATGGAGGCAGGTAAGGAGGGAGGGAGAGAGCGTCTTTCAGGGTATGATACCTCTAATTTAACTTCCATGTTGTGGATGTTTATGGTGTATAATTTGTCTTAAGCCAGCTGAGACGTAAAAAACTGTCTCACAGTGTTTCCACTGTACTCAGAGCATTAGGAGAGGAATTTATCAGAGGGGATTAAACACACAGTAGCTGCCTTCATACTTAACTCAATCTCCCTCTCTCTCTCTCGCTCTCTCTCTCTCTGTCCCTCTATGATTGCAGGTTCTCTCTCGTCGATTAAACAGTAGTTGGTGTTTCCTAAGCAATACATAACACAAACTGTACATAACAATAATACAGAAAATGTCGAGTTGCATTGATTATGGTTCGAAACAGCAGTAATTACCACTATGCTGTTTTAAATGGACTATTTAATGGATGTAAAATTTTATGTACATTTCATAAAATGTATTTAGATTTATCTGTTTTTGCTAAAGCCAAACGAATGCAAAAGCCAAGCTTTTTTAAAGCCAAACATATATAAAGTATATTAAAAGTAAAGTTGACTTTTTGGGATCATAAACACTTTTATTATGTATATATAAAACAGAAACAGACACATAGAACTGGTTCTGTTTGAAAACACAGAGAGAAGCAGCACTCAGACCCAGAACTCTTCCACAAGGGAAACTTGGTTTTACATGTATTTCCAGCACAGTTGTCTTCTAATGTACATCCATATTACAGAAAACACAATCTTTCTGGGTGGGGCTTTGTAGCTGCTGAGTGGGGTGAGATGATGGGGTTGCTTCTGGGTGTGTTGACAGTGGCTGTGTTTCCAAGTGTGTCAGAGAAAAGGAAAATGTTACCTGGGTGTGTCAGATATGTGACGGGGCTGCCTGCCGATAGGGGTAGAGCAGAGACGCATTGCCTGGGCAGTGCTGATAGGGGTGATACCTGCGTGTTGACAGGGGGCACGTGGTTTAGCTGCTCTGGGTGTGTTGAAGAAATATCCAAACTGTGCCATGCAGGAGCGTGTAAGCCAGTGAAGCCGTCTGTGCCTCCCTATCAATACACCCAGAGCAGCCCCATCACATCCGCCTTTCCACCCAACCACACCCCACCCCAATCTCGCCTTTCCACCCCTATCAACACACCCAGAGCAGCCCCATCACATCTCGCCTTTCCACCCCTATCAACACACCCAGAGCAGCCCCATCACATCTCGCCTTTCCACCCCTATCAACACAACCAGAGCAGCCCCATCACATCTCGCCTTTCCACCCCTATCAATACACCCAGAGCAGCCCCATCACATCTCGCCTTTCGACCCCTATCAACACACCCAGAGCAGCCCCATCACATCTGCCTTTCCAACCCCCTATCAACACACCCAGAGCAAACCCCTTTCCACCCCAGAAAAAGATTGTGTTTTCTAAAGCATATGCTTTGTAAAATGATTGTACATTAGAAGACAACTGTGCTGGAAATACATGTAAAACCAAGTTTCCCTTGTGGAAGAGTTCTGGGTCTGAGTGCTGCTTTCTCTCTGTGTTTTCAAACAGAACCAGTTCTATGTGTCTGTTTCTGTTTTATATATACATAATAAAAGTGTTTATGATCCCAAAAAGTCAACTTTACTTTTAATATACTTTATATATGTTTGGCTTTAAAAAAAGCTTGGCTTTTGCATTCGTTTGGCTTTAGCAAAAACAGATAAATCTAAATACATTTTATGAAATGTACATAAAATTTTACATCCATTAAATAGTCCATTTAAAACAGCATAGTGGTAATTACTGCTGTTTCGAACCATAATCAATGCAACTCGACATTTTCTGTATTATTGTTATGTACAGTTTGTGTTATGTATTGCTTAGGAAACACCAACTACTGTTTAATCGACGAGAGAGAACCTGCAATCACAGAGGGACAGAGAGAGAAGCGAGAGAGAGAGAGGGAGATTGAGTTAAGTATGAAGGCAGCTACTGTGTGTTTAATCCCCTCTGATAAATTCCTCTCCTAATGCTCTGAGTACAGTGGAAACACTGTGAGACAGTTTTTTACGTCTCAGCTGGCTTAAGACAAATTATACACCATAAACATCCACAACATGGAAGTTAAATTAGAGGTATCATACCCTGAAAGACGCTCTCTCTCCCTCCCTCCTTACCTGCCTCCATTCCCCTCCCTATCTCACTCTCTCCCTCCATTCCCCCTACCTCCCTCCATTCCCCCCCTACCTATCTCCCTCCCTTCCTCTCTCCCTCTCTCCCTCCCTACCTCCCTCCCTCCATCCCTCCCTCCATCCCTTTCTCTCTCTCCTCCCTCCCTCCATCCCTCCCTCCATCCCTTCTCTCTCTCCCTCCCTCCCTCCCTCCCTCCCTCCCTCCCTCCCTCCCTCCATACCTCCCTACCTCCCTCCCTCCCTCTTCCCCTGCTCTTTCCTCTTCCCATCTACTCCACATCGTTCATATATGTGCGTGTGTGTGGTTAGATGACATTTATTTTAAAGTCCTGAGGGCAAAGCATATACCCATGGGGAACGTGTGGGTCCAGTGAGGAATGGCTTTTATGATTTTAGCTGGAAGGCTGGATTGAAATGAATACTTCACTTACAAATATCAAAACCAAACATAGCTATAATACTCTTTAGTAGAATGTGAGGGAAAACATTACATAAAATGCTTATTGCCTTTTGAATAAAATATTGCACCATCACTCAGATCATATCATGGCTGCATATCTCCGTCATCCTCATCCTCATCCTCATCATCATGTGATGGCTAGAGATCTAACAAACTCGTATTTAATAGAATCTGAACAACTCATATGAATTATAATCTACCACATATTAAATAGAATCTAATAACTCCTACTAGCTACAATCTAAACAACTCCTACTGGCTGTAATCAAAACAACTCATATTAGCAATAATCTAAACAACTCATATGAGCAATAATTTAAACGACTAATATTAGCAATAATCTACCACATATAAAATAGAATCCAAATAACTCCTACTAGCTGTAAACTAAACACCTCCAACTGGCTATAATCAAAACAACTCATATTAGTTATAATCTAAACAACTCATATTAGCTATAATCTACTACATATAAAATAGGAGTTATTTAGATTCTATTTTATA
The DNA here is from genome assembly GCA_026901105.3 of Galaxias olidus. Classification (NCBI taxonomy): domain Eukaryota; kingdom Metazoa; phylum Chordata; class Actinopteri; order Galaxiiformes; family Galaxiidae; genus Galaxias; species Galaxias olidus. The sequence continues at coordinate 8,885 of JAPMUY010010226.1, forward strand.
TGAAGTAGATTATAGCTAATATAAGTTGTTTAAATAGCTAATATGAGTTGTTTCGATTATAGCTAATTTGCGTTGTTTAGTACTTGCTAGAATCTAAACAACTCCTACTGGCTAGAATCTAAACAGCTCCGATTGGTGAAAATCTAACCATCACAATGTCTTTCCTTTCACAACAATTCATGGAAAATACAGGCTGCCGTCCAATTGTGTTTCCATTTCAACCCTCCTTGACCTCTTTGGAAGTCTTTGGTTTAGGAAGTCAAGTTCATGCTTTCAAGAAAAGGTTAACGACTTTTATAAAAAAATACTGGAATGCTCTCCTCAAAGACAAGTGTGTGTTGTCCCAACACTGGCTAGCAGTCGAATGGAAACCACTCCTTGTTTTCCCCCAGGATGTCAGGGTTATGTGTCTATCTCGTCCTGGATTTGTCAAAATATATATTTCAGAACGTATTCATCTCTTATCTTCATCACGTCCCTTCACACTCTCTCCTGGTCTACCTACTCTCTCTCTCTCTCTCTCTCTCTCTCTCTCTCTCTCTCTCTCTCTCTCTCTCTATTCTCTGTCTCTCTCTCTCTCTCTCTCTCTCTCTCTCTCTCTCCCTCTCTCTCTCTATTCTTTCTCTGTTACTTTTTCTGTGTCTTCCACTCCCCTCTCTGTGTGTGTGTGTATGTGTTTGTGTGTATGTGTTTGTGTGATTGTGTGTGTGTGTGTATAGATACATATATTTACACATATACAGTACCAGTCAAGAGTTTGGACACACGTTCCTATTCAGCGCAATGGGAAAGTGTGCCCAAACTTTTGACTGGTACTGTATATGTGTGAGTGTGTGTGTGTGTGTGTGTGTGTGTGCGTGCGTGCGTGCGTGCGTGCGTGAGAGTGTGTCTGTGTGTGAGTGTGTGTGTGCGTGCGTGCGTGCGTGCGTGCGTGCGTGTGTGTGTGTGTATGTTTTGGGGGATGCAGTAAGTTCCAGGGTGACCAGTCTTGGAGGAAATCCTCTGCCTCTCCCCTGACAGGCTAGGACATCTGCTCTGGTCCTGCCTGCCTGTCTGCCTGCCTGCCTGTCTGCCTGCCAGCCTGCCTGCCTGCCTGCCTGCCTGCCTTGGACAGAGAAGGGGTCAAAGGGGACACAGGACATCCTAAGGGTCACGACCCCTTACATCCACACTCTCCAAGGCCTAGTGATGGAATATTGACACATGGAGTGTAGACACTGTGTGTGTGTGTGTGTGTGTGTGTGTGTGTGTGTGTGTGTGTGTGTGTGTGTGTGTGCGTGCGTGCGTGCGTGCGTGCGTGCGTGCGTGCGTGCGTGTGTCCGTGCGTGCTTGCAGACAGTTTTCCACTGTTGGCCCTTAGACCTGTTATTGTAGGATCTGTAGCCAAACACAAAACAATGATCACACAGAACACTGTCTTATTATCTCTGTATAACAGGAGAACTAGAGAGGCTGTTAATGTGTAAGTATCTCTTTATAACAGGAGAACTCAGAGAGGCTGTTAATGTGTAAGTATCTCTTTATAACAGGAGAACTATAGAGGCTGTTAATGTGTAAGTATCTCTTTATAACAGGAGAACTATAGAGGCTGATAATGTGTAGGTATAATGTGTAGGTATCTCTTTATAACAGGAGAACTATAGAGGCTGTTAATGTGTAATTATTTCTTTATAACAGGAGAACTAGAGAGGCTGATAATGTGTAAGTATCTCTTTATAACAGGAGAACTATAGAGGCTGTTAATGTGTAATTATTTCTTTATAACAGGAGAACTAGAGAGGCTGATAATGTGTAAGTATCTCTTTATAACAGGAGAACTATAGAGGCTGTTAATGTGTAATTATCTCTTTATAACAGGAGAACTAGAGAGGCTGTCAATGTGTAATTATCTCTTTATAACAGGAGAACTATGGAGGCTGTCATGTGTAATTATCTCTTTATAACAGGAGAACTAGAGAGGCTGTTAATGTGTAATTATCTATTTATAACAGGAGAACTAGAGAGTCTGATCTCTTTATAACAGGAGCACTAGAGGCTGTTAATGTGGAAACAATGGCAGACTAAACCAAACAGTAAAATATCTCCTGCACCTTCCCTGGTGGATAGAGACGCTGTATTACATGAGTTTAATACTAATTGATGGCTAACTGTCAAACATTTATTCATACATTAGTTTATTGTTTTTTTGTGTGTGTGAATTGTCTGTCTGAAAAAGGAGTAAAGCAGTTTTAATGTAATTCCTTCAGAACTGAAAAGTGGGGGCGGTCTTTGATTCTTTCTACTATGAAGAATGATCACAACCCGTTTGTTCCCGTGGAAACGTGATTGTGAAGTCAGAATGTCGAACAGTCATCTACGCTTAATCCCGATTTAAAGTATGTCAGAGTTACATGTGCAAAATCAAATAAATTACATACTGTATTTTAGCGATGTAAGTGCATCTTCGAGAAAAAAACTGTTTCCTGGTTCTTTTGCCGTTCTCAGAGTTTGAGGGGATGACCGGCTAGTCTAATCTGTGCTGAAGCAGCAGAAAACAGGCTTCTTAATCCAGTCATTAAACCATGTTCATAACGAGCTCAAACCCATTTCTACTATATCACCCTCTGCACATGTCAGCTCTAAGCTCTGAGCTGGTGTCTCCATTCGACACTGAGCTCCTCTACTGGACCAATGAGACATCACCTCACACACAGCCGTATAGTGATTGGTCATCAACACACTTGGGTATTTCCTGCTTGTCAGGCCTTAGAGCAGACTTCACTAATACTTAGTTGGTGGTTGGACTTTCATACAGTTGTATCTTTTTTTCCTACGTTTTGTTTTGTTTTGAGAAACTTTAGGCTATTTTGCATGAGTTCATATGCAAATCTAATAAATTAACAGGAAAACATGTTTGGTTAGAGTCTCTTGACGTCACTTTTAATCTTTTACAGTTATATAACACTAGGCCTAGTTGAAAAAGTGGCAAAATAAGTATCTAAGTAATGTACTGGACCCATAGCTGGTCCACTACAGAGGTTCTGTAATGTACTACTGGACCCATAGCTGGTCCACTACAGAGGTTCTGTAATGTACTACTGGACCCATAGCTGGTCCACTATAGAGGTTCTGTAATGTACTACTGGACCCATAGCTGGTCCACTACAGAGGTTCTGTAATGTGCTACTGGACCCATAGCTGGTCCACTACAGAGGTTCTGTAATGTGCTACTGGACCCATAGCTGGTCCACTACAGAGGTTCTGTAATGTGCTACTGGACCCATAGCTGGTCCACTACAGAGGTTCTGTAATGTGCTACTGGACCCATAGCTGGTCCACTACAGAGGTTCTGTAATGTGGCTGGTCCAAACCACTCTTATAGGTCTACAGTCAGCCCAATTTAGAAGCTTCTCTGATGGTCCACAAAAGAGGGACAACAAAATCACACACACATGCACACACACACACACACACACACACACACACACACACACACACACACACACACACACACACACACACACACACACACACACACACACACATCTGCACACACACACTCACATCCCGTCAGCAGAACACGTGGTTTCACACAGACACACCTCATCAGGGGACCAGAGTGACACACACACACACA
>JAPMUY010010226.1:22500-25000 GCA_026901105.3 Galaxias olidus
GAGACATAGAGAGACATAGAGAGACAGAGAGAGACAAAGGGAGAGAGACATAGAGAGACAGAGAGAGAGAGAGAGAGAGAGAGAGAGAGAGAGAGAGAGAGAGAGAGAGAGAGAGAGAGAACGAGAGAGAGAGAGAGAACGAGAGAGAGAGAGAGAGATTGAGAGAGAGAGAGAGACATAGAGAGACAGAGCGGCATAGAGAGACAAAGGTAGAGAGACATAGAGAGACAGAGAGAGAGAGAGAGAGAGAGAGAGAGAGAGAGAGAGAGAGAGAGAGAGAGAGAGAGAGAGAGAGAACGAGAGAGAGAGAGAGAGAGATTGAGAGAGATAGAGAGGTGGGGGTGACAGAAAGAGAGAGGTTGTGGGAAAAAATAGAGAGAGGTAGAAGAGAAAGTCAAGCAGAGAGCGAGAAAGGCAGGCAGACAGAGTAAATTACATACATAACAAACTAACACTAAACTTGTCCGAGAATTGGGCTTCCATCTCATGTCCACATGGGGCGACACGATCGCTCCTGTCTCTCAGATAAGCATGACCACAAGGCCTGTCAGCTAGCTGGAGAGGAAGCTGTCACAGGTTTCTGTTTGGTACGTCCTAAAACGAGTGTCAACATAGCCGTTAGGGGCTCACAGTCCAATGAAGAAGATGAAGATGAAGAAGAAGAAGACAAAGGGTGAGCTAAGGTCAGCACCCCCACACACACACACACACACACACAGACACAATAACAAAGGGCGTTGTGCGACTGCATCTCATTCTACGTGGCTGCATGTAAACTCGGCCCTGCACAATTTAAGAGAGGATGACACATTGTTTTGGTCACTGGACTGGCAAAATCTTCTCATCCAGCACGCCGCTTCGCCCTGCTTTGCCCTCAAGGAAAGGAAGCGGGGTGAGCGTGAACGCCTATGTTCTTCTTGAAACCCAAATGTTCAACACTGAACAATGCCTATGGTCATTTTTGTGTAATTCATAGGTATTTTTTATATTACAGTTTTTTTCAATTGCTAACAAGCCTTGGTAAAAATCTGAAGTCACACTGTCAAAACTCTTCACAGTCAGCAAAACAGAAGTCTATGTGGAGCAAACTGTGAATCACTTTTCATTGCTTTCACACAAAATGCATTCAGTGACCACAGTTACCAAAATTCATGAACTCCTTTCTCAGTCTGAGTCCACAAACTACAAAACACTATACTTTTTCAGCACAATTTTCAAATGCTAAAACACTTTGTTCAAAACATTTAAAAACACAATCAAAACAGAATGATAAAAAACTAATTGTCCATTTCTGCTGCAGCCAAATTGAAATCTATGGAAAATAATATCAAAATATTGACAATAAAATTAAATAATAATAATTCCAAACACAGCTGAGTGCAGTTTACAGCTGACCTTTGTTTGGCCTCAGTGCTCATAGCAAGCAGATAAAGGGGGATGGCTTCTGAATGGCTTTTTTGGAAATATGGAACAAAGAGGACTGGTTGGTGGAGAGAGAAGAGTGGCAGGGTGAGGAAGAAGAGGAAGAAGAGGAAGACCAAGAACTGTGGTCTCTGATGAGATCAGGGCCACAATTATTGACAGGGTTGGATCAGACATTCTAAAAGATTCTTCCCAAGGTACGTTGCCAGAGAAGACACCTGATGTGATGTTGATGAAAACATGTGGCCAAATGCAGAAGAGAGGGAGTGATTATGTTATACATGAAGTACTGTAAATCACTATGCAAAGATATCAAAAACATAAACGTAACTGAAGCAAATTGCTGCATTGTTGATTCATTCTTGATTCAATATACAATAATTTAGTACACTCAATAAAGTGTAAAGATCTTTTTCAATAATAAAATACTGATTTATCTGAAAAAAAATCAGTCAGACTTTAAAGATAAAATGTCTTTTATGCAATGCTCTTTGTTGTTGGTATTTTGTAGTTCAGTGTGCTAAGAGTGACAGTGTTTGCTTCCTGAGTGAGACTTATTGCCAGTGTTGTGGATGAATGAGCTCATTTCGAGACATGTATGATGTGTTTTGTTGGTGAGAAAGAGTTTTGGAGCTGAGATGAACTGTTTAGCTCAGATGCATGTTTGTAATGCAGACTGTGTGAAGAGTTTTGAGAAAGTAGTTTTAGTATTGACCAATGCTTGTTAGCAATTGAAAAAAACTGTAGTGTGATTCATTGTAATTCAATCAACACTGGTAACCAACAGGTCTCACTGCTCTTTAGGTATATGACAAACAAGACAACCGTCCTTTCAAATTACATCAAGAATTTTGGTTGAATAACATAAAACAATTTGTAATTTTTTTCTTATTTCACTTCATACAATGTATTTTTGTATATGTGGAATGTTGATATGTTCTGTTTCTTAACGACTAGGTGATATACTATGATGTTCAAGGCTATAGTGCATGTGTGATAACATGTATAATTAGGATGATGTGACAGTTTGTAAAGTCGACTGAAAGGACGTATTCATGATTCATCAATCATTGTAATC
>JAPMUY010010226.1:27500-70000 GCA_026901105.3 Galaxias olidus
TGTGTGTGTGTGTGTGTGTGTGTGTGTGTGTGTGTGTGTGTTACCAGTTGTAGCCTAAGAGCAGCAGCTGTGGAATGAAAAGACAGCCACAGGAAATGTCAAATTTGTAAGCTAGACCTCCCACCACCATCACCACCACACACACACACACACACACGCATTCACACACGCACAAAAGAACACACACACAAAAGAAAACACACACACACACACACACACACACACACACACACACACACACACACACACACACACACACACACACACACACACACACACACACACACACACACACACAGCCAGTTCATCGAACCATTCAATTTGGAGACTCTTCCAGTCCACCACATGTTTTCCAGACAACCCCATACGATCACAGAGGACTTCTGGTTGGACACTGAAACTATCTCTAGAGCCACTTCTAGGGGACAGGAGAGTCCCTGGTGCTTCTGTCTCTAAGTCACTGTCTCTAAGTCTCTGTTTCTAAGTCTCTGTTTCTAAGTCTGTCTCTAAGTCTGTTTCTAAGTCTTTGTCTCTAAGTCTCTGTCTCTAAGTATCTGTCTCTAAATCTCTGTCTCTAAGTCTCTGTCTGTAAGTCTCTGTCTCTAAGTCTTTGTCTCTAAGTATCTGTCTGTAAGTCTCTGTCTCTAAGTCGCTGTCTCTAAGTCACTGTCTCTAAGTATCTGTCTCTAAGTCACTCTCCCTAAGTCTCTGTCCCTAAGTCTCTGTCTCTAAGTCTCTGTCTCCAAGTCTCCGTCCTTATGTCTGTGTCCAATCAAACTGCTCAATCTACCAACAAACAGAGAGTGGTGAGAGGACTACTAAGAGACGCTGAGTTACACTTAAAATAAATCTGTAGCTATCAAAACAAAGGAGATCCCATTTAATACTGAATTGGCATGATTTCCTACCCTGACAGTGTGGCTCTATCAGATCAATGCTCCAGTGATTGGACTAATCAAAGTCTATTGAGGCTGGAGGACACAGGGGTAGAATGACATCATCAACTCTTTGTAGGCACTATTTTTGGTAAGTCACTTTGGATAAAAGTGTCTGCTAAATGAATGTAATGTTATATATCAATCAATCTAGTGCTATAGCTTTATACATTATATTTCCCTCAATCTAGTGCTATAGTTTTATACATTATATTTCCCTCAATCTAGTGCTATAGTGCTATACGTTACATATCCCTCAGTCTAGTGCTATAGTTCTATACGTTACATATCCCTCAATCTAGTGCTATAGTTCTATACGTTACATTTCCCTCAATATAGTGCTATAGTTCTATACGTTACATATCCCTCAATCTAGTGCTATAGTTCTATACGTTACATATCCCTCAATCTAGTGCTATAGTTCTATATAGTTCTTATATATTTCGAAATTGTTTTTGTTTTACGTTCGAGGTGAAACCACCTGCCTTTGTATTTCCACTCTTTCTTTCTTTCTTTCTTTCTTTCTTTCTTTCTTTCTTTCTTTCTTTCTTTCTTTCTTTCTTCCTCTCGTATTCTGGTAAATAACCCCCCCCCCCCCCATTACCACACTGAACCCCCCAACCCCTGTTCTCCTCCTCAGTTCAAATTCCAAAGTGATGATAAAACATGAGTAATCATCCTTAATCAACACGCCGTTTCATTAAAACAAGTCATCCCCCCCCTGCCCCTCCCCTTGTCCCCTCCACCCTGGGGGGTAGGTTTTGGTGAGGGGGTGTAGCAGGGGGAGAGGGGGGTGTTAATCCAGAGCACAGTGGAGAGGGGCTCATACACTGGGCTCTGGAACGCGTGACCACAACCAAAAAGCTGCTTGTCCCACCAGAGCCCCCAAAGCCTCCCTCTTCTGTAGGTATGTGGGTTTACAGAGAGACGCTGTGTGTGTGTGTGTGTGTGTGTGTGTGTGTGTGTGTGTGTGTGTGTGTGTGTGTGAGGGTGTGTGTATGGTGTCTGTGTGTGTGTGTGTGTGTGTGTGTGTGTGTGTGTGTGTGTGTGTGTGTGTGTGTGTGTGTGTGTATGTGTGTGTGTGTGTGTGTGTGTGTGTGTGTGCGCACCAACATGCAGGGTCACCTTTCCACCTTTCCACACCTTTTACGGTGTGTGTGTCTGAGTGTGAGGGTGTGTGTTATGGTGTCTGTGTGTGTGTGTGTGTGTGTGTGTGTGTGTGTGTGTGTGTGTGTGTGTGTGTGTGTGTGTGTGTGTGTGTGTGTGTGTGTGTGTGTGTGTGTGTGTGTGTGTGTGTGTGTGTCTGTGTGTGGGGGGGTGTGTGTGTGTGTGTGTGTGTGTGTGTATGTGTGTGTGTGAAGGTGTGCATGTGTGCTCTGTTTTTTACAAACAGGAGATCAAAAGATCACGTTATAGTGTACATAGATGGACTATTTATAATTTGTTTCCCTGTACTTTACAATAGGGTACTTCACTGTGTATTCCTTTAAAAAAAGGGCCATTCCAGTTCTAGTTTCAGATTACTAGATTAAAACGTTCATTGTTGAAAACATTGACAATACCTTCCTGGATTTTGAATAAAGACATGGTAACTTTTCCACTACTAGTTGTGATTGAAACATCCAGGATTTTGAGGACAGAATTACTGTTCACTAATAGCTGTGATTCAAACGTTAACCTGTTTCTTTATTAATCCGGTTTCCCTGAGAGATCCAACAAACATAGCACCCCACACACACACACACACACACACACACACGTCTCACACACACACACACACTCAGGCAGGGATACAGACATACACACACCCACACACACACACACACACACACACACACACACACACATACACACACACCCCATCGCCACCTACCTTTAACCTGCTGCTGATGCTGGTGGTGCTGGTGGTGCGGAAGTGATGGCCTCTCCTCCAGGGGCAGAGGCTGGGTCTGGCCTCCCAGGTCCAAGGTCCGGTCCTGGTTCTGAGCGGGTCTGGGTGGGATCAGGTTCCCCTCGCTGCCAGCCCTCATCAGCCTCTCGCCCACCCGCAGCATGCAGGAGCGGCTCCCCTGCTGCTCCTTCTTCAGGGCGCTGCTCTGTTTGGACCCGGCCGAGCTGGGGCGACCCAGACGGGACGACTTGGACATGGTCCAGGGTGACGCGGGACCCTCCGTCTCCAGCGAACACACACAGTCACACACACACACACACACACACACGCTCAGCCGACTCTCTTAATTTGTTAGAGCTTGAAAGTCAACTCCGGACACTTTGTCTAGACGGCTGTCAAGTTTGTAGTTTGTTTTGCCGTCACGTGTTCCTTTAGAACCAGCGATCCTCTCCTCCTCTCTCCTCTGCGTCTGCATTATGCCTCATTCTTTCTGGACCTCCCTTGTCTTCTCCTTCAGTAAGCGACTCTTTCAGGCAGCTGGACTAACACTCTCCTCCTCTTAGATTCTCCTCCTCACTAAGTGACTCCTTCAGATCGCCAGGGCGACAGCCGCTATGGTCTGAGTGCCGCTGCGCTGGCAGGGGCTGTCCTCTCTCTCTCTCTCTCTCTCTCTCTCTCTCTCTCTCTCTCTCTCTCTCTCTCTCTCTCGCTGTCTCCCCTAGTGTCTCTCTCTCTCTGTCTCCCCTAGTCTCTCTCTCTCTCTCTCTCTCTCTCTCTCTGTCCGTCTCTCTCTCTCAGCGTTTTTCTCTGGTCTCTGTGTGTTTCAAGCTCCCCCCAGCTCTCTCCAGATTCTTCTCTATCCCTCTACCTGACACGTCTCTCTAACGCTCTGCCTTCCACCCGACTGACACTCGTTTTCTCTCTTGCTTCTCTCTTCTCCCTTTCTCTCTCTCTCTCTCTTCCCTTTCTCCATCCCTCTCCCTGATTTGTCTGCCTCATGCTCTGTCCTCCCCTAACTGTCTCTCTACCTCACGTTCAATGTCTCTCTTCTCCACTCCGTACTTCTCTCCCTCCCTCCCTCCCTCCCTCCCTCCCTCCCTCCCTCCATCTCTTTCCAGCTTTAATGTTGGAGGCACAGCTGGGAGAGCACCCAAGTGTTATCCAGTCAGCAGTCACTTGCACTTACATTGCTTCTATCTGGGAGATTGGGTTAGGGATGCACTTACATCTCTCCTATATGGGTGATTGGGTTAGGGATGCACATACATTGCTCCTTTCTGGGCGATTGGGTTAGGGATGCACTTACATCTCTCCTATATGGGTGATTGGGTTAGGGATGCACTTACATCTCTCCTATATGGGTGATTGAGTTAGGGATGCACTTCATCTCTCCTATATGGGTGATTGGGTTAGGGATGCACTTACATCTCTCCTATATGGGTGATTGAGTTAGGGATGCACTTCATCTCTCCTAAATGGGTGATTGGGTTAGGGATGCACTTCATCTCTCCTATATGGGTGATTGGGTTAGGGATGCACTTACATCTCTCCTATATGGGTGATTGAGTTAGGGATGCACTTCATCTCTCCTATATGGGTGATTGGGTTAGGGATGCACTTACATCTCTCCTATATGGGTGATTGAGTTAGGGATGCACTTCATCTCTCCTATATGGGTGATTGGGTTAGGGATGCACTTACATCTCTCCTATATGGGTGATTGAGTTAGGGATGCACTTCATCTCTCCTATATGGGTGATTGGGTTAGGGATGCACTTACATCTCTCCTATATGGGTGATTGAGTTAGGGATGCACTTCATCTCTCCTATATGGGTGATTGGGTTAGGGATGCACTTACATCACCTATGTATACGTCACCTATCTGTGTGCCTGAAGGCACCTGTGACGCACAGCATGTATAACCTCACCTATCTGTGTGCATGAAGTGACCTGTGACGCACAGCATGTGTAACCTCTGCAACAGAAAACAACATCTTTCTAGAATAATAATAAACGTAGCAGAGTCTCACCAGATCCTCTCCACGCCATCTCTCCGACATCAAAGCAGACATGAACAGGAAGTGACAGGAGGCAAGGTTACAGGAAGCACGAGGACACATCATGTAGAACCTGTCACTGTAGGAAACAAGGAAGCACATCTTGCAACAACGGACATAATCTACTCTAAGACCAAGTTTGTTCTAGCCTGTGTAACTCAATATTATCTGAACGCACCTATCCTTTCTAAATCTGTTTCTACAGAGTAAGTCTGTTCTAGCCTGTATAACTCTATATTCTCTAACCGTAGCTATAGAGTATGTCTGTTCTAGCATGTGCTTAAATGCAGCCTTGACTCCTCTCATCTTTATAAAGGACATCCCTTGCTTTATGAGGTGTCTGTTCTAGTATGTGTAAATCTGTAATGTTTTATGCCTGTCCTCTTCCAGTCTGAACAGTTGGAGCTGTGTGTTTCCCTAGAAACAGTCCGCTTAGAACTAACTAACAGTGAGTTGTGTGTTTCTTCAGAAACAGTCATGGAATGAGTTAACTGATACTCTAAACAGTTTGAGCTGTGTGTTTCTATAGTAACAGTCCTCTCAGAGTTAACTAACACTCTAAACAGTTTGAGCTGTGTGTTTCTATAGTAACAGTCCTCTCAGAGTTCAGTTACACTCTAAACAGTTTGAGTTGTGTGTTTCTATAGTAACAGTCCTCTCAGAGTTAACTAACACTCTAAACAGTTTGAGTTGTGTGTTTCTATAGTAACAGTCCTCTCAGAGTTAACTAACACTCTAAACAGTTTGAGCTGTGTGTTTCTATAGTAACAGTCCTCTCAGAGTTCACTGACCTCTTTCTATCACATACTATAAAGGGTGTGTGGACATGCCCTTCTCTTTCTTGCTCGCTCTCCTTTTGTAACAAGGCATTTTTGGGAGGAATTTTATTTTTGACTGAAAGAAAAAATAAAAGAAAGATCTAAATCTGTCTTTCTTTCTGGTTCTTGCGTTACAAACCTTTGTCTCCGGTTCTGATTACCGAATACAAACAAAATTCTACAGTGAGGCTCAATTCTAAAAACAAACAAACATATGTACCAATGTGCTGTCTTGTTTAAGTTTTGTGTCTAATATCAAACAGTTTCCTTTATAAATCCGGGGACATCTGCTGGAAACTATCAATGGGGACAACCCATGTTATTATAAACTAATAAATACAAAAGGTAGTTTTCCAAATCAAACTAAAGCATGTAGCGTTTTAAAGTGTTACACACTCTACAAATAACGTGAGACCGTGAGACCGCTCCCTCCCTGCCCCCCCATAACCCCCCCCCCCCCCCGCACACACACACACACACACACACCACACCGCACGGTCACAACGTTCATGCTGTCATGAGTCTCTGAAGGCCTAGAATGAAATGGCTTTAATAGGGAGACAAGGTTATTTTCAGCTTCGCTCTCCATCTTTCTCGTGTATATGTGTGTGTGTGTGTGTGTGTGTCTGTGTGTGTGTGTGTGTGTGTGTGTGTGTGTGTGTGTGTGTGTGTGTGTGTGTGTGTGTGTGTGTGTGTGTGTGTGTGTTTGTAACCTGGTGTTGGACGTTCATGACCGAGGGTGTTTCCCTAGCCTGGAGAAATAGGCTAGGAGAGTGAGAGAGAGAGAGAGAGAGAGAGAGAGAGAGAGAGAGAGAGAGAGAGAGAGAGAGAGAGAGAGAGAGAGAGAGAGAGAGAGAGAGAGAGAGGTAGAGAGAGAGGGGGGGTAAAAGAGAGAGAGAGAGAGAGAGAGGTAGAGGGAGCGAGAGATGGAGAGAGAGCAAGAGAGAGGTAGAGAGAGGGGGGGATAAAAGAGAGAGAGAGAGAGGGGCAGGGGGCTAAGAGCATTGGGTTCGATGTGTAGAGGGGGAATGGAACCTGGCACAGGGCCATGATGTCACAGACGTGAACGGAAAAAAAACCCATCCGAAATGGCTCTGCTTTTGGTACAATCTAGGGCTTCTCTGAGGGTACGGCACACACACACACACACACACACACACACACACACACACACACACACACACACACACACACACACACACACACACACACACACACACACACACAACATGCAAAAACAAACATAGATTAAAGAGACAAATAAGAAGAGACATAAATAATTTAAAGGATACATCTGGAGGCAGCATGGGGTCGGTCCATGTGAACAGATTAAATGCCTTGCTCAAAGGCTCAGTGTCAGAACTGATCAATTCTCCATCAAAGGAAAACTTCCTCAAAAGCAAACCCGTTGATAAAGCGTCAAACGGAATGTCATAAAGCCAGGACATTTTAGCACAACACAAACTCATTTGATGTATTTATTTCAAAATAGCCCTTTGTCCTTTGTTGGTTTACAGTTTCAGCTCAGTTTGTTATACATTGGAACGTAAATGAATAGCCGGTCTGTTCCGTCAAAATTAAAAATTATGGCGTTTCATCAAAGTTCAAGGCTTAATATATGACGAAAGCGTATGTCCCAATTGTATGCCCACTGCATGCAACAGTACATACTTTGTAAGGGCAGCTGCAGTACCTACTCAAAGTAAAAGGTAGTACTATACGATGTGAGACGCAGCAACTGATTTATTGAATGACAGGGTGTATCACACTATCATGTTACAGAGATCACATAGTATTAACTAGTTTAATGGCTGATTTCCACCAGTCAAATCTTAGAGGAGTGTGAGGTAGACCATACCATTGTATTGAGGAGGTAGAGATGCAGAGTGAGGTAAACATTCTTTCTGTGTGTGTGTGTGTGTGTGTGTGTGTGTTTGTGTGTGTTTGTGTGTGTGTGTGTGTGCGCACCAACATGCAGGGTCACCTTTCCAAGTCTCCTAGGTCAAATCTGCCGTCTTTCTCATGGTCACAGTGTCCGAATAGAACAATTATTCTTGAGGAGACAGAGCCAGGATTAAAACATGAAGTGATCTGCTTAAAGTAACTTCTTCATGGCAATAGAGTTGGATGGAGGGTCCAAAAGTAAAATTACATGAAAGCTTTTTCCTTTCCATTAAAAGACAAGCGGTTACTTTGTTAAAGTAGGTTGATTTAGGTGCACTCATTGGATCGTTTCGCAGCCGAGTGTGAAGTGGCTGGGATGAGGATCAGCACCTCCAAATCTGAGGCCATGGTTCTCAGTAGGAAACCGATGGATTGTCTACTCCAAATAGGGAATGAGTCTTTACCCCAAGTGAAGGAGTTCAAGTATCTCGGGGTCTTGTTCTCGAGTGAGGGGAAAATGGAACGAGAGATGGGCCGGAGAATTGGAGCAGCGGGTGCGGTGTTGCAGTCGCTTTATCGCACCGCTGTGACGAAGAGAGAGCTGAGCCAGAAGGCAAAGCTCTCAATCTATCGGTCTATCTTCGTTCCTACTCTCACCTATGGTCATGAAGGGTGGGTCATGACCGAAAGAACGAGATCGCGGATACAAGCGGCGGAAATTAGTTTCCTCCGGAGGGGGGCTGGCATCTCCCTTAGGGATAGGGTGAGAAGTTAAGCCATTCGTGAGGGACTCGGAGTAGAGCCGCTGCTTCTTTGCGTAGAAAGGAGCCAGTTGAGGTGGTTCGGGCATCTAGTAAGGATGCCACCTGGCCGCCTCCCTAGGGAGGTGTTCCAGGCAAGTCCAGCTGGGCGGAGGCCGCGGGGCAGACCTAGGACCAGGTGGAGGGATTATATCTCCACACTGGCCCGGGAACACCTTGGAATCCCCCAGTCAGAGCTGGTTAATGTGGCCCGGGAAAGGGAAGTTTGGGATGCCCTGCTGGAACTGCTACCTCCGCAACCCGACCCCGGACAAAGAGGATGAAGATGATGATGATGATGATGATGATGATGATGATGATGATGATTTAGGTGTTGCTAAGAATTTGGTCATGTTTTGTTTTTCTGCTTAAAGAGAGAAAACATGCCAAACTGCTTTATTATCAAAAGCAGCCCTCTGATCTGGAGGTTGTTTCCCTGGTACAGGGATTCGATAGGATCAGTTTAAGTCTATATGATAGGATCAGTTTAAGTCTATATGTATGCAACCAACAAGCGTGTAATGGAATTACATTTCGGATTAAAATCAGACTAAGAGATTATACGGGATATGTCAACAGTTGTCTAGAAAGAGCATGAGCTCGTTGCTCATAACACTAAGGCCCTCTGGTGGTCTTGGTTGAATACTGCATCAAACTAATGTTCAGTCTTTTGATCCAGCATGCCGACAGCATGCACTAACATGGACGTAGCGACCTACAACAGGACGCGGGGGAGACTTTTTATGGCTTTCATTTGAACAGTAACCCTGAATGAACATAATTAAAAACGAAGGAACAACACCAACACACACTACTAAATGAAAGATGATACTGTTGGGTTACTTGAATGTCTGTTAATTAAAGTTGCATGTAAACTATTTGAAAGAAAAAAAAAACATTTAAGCAAATGAAACCCAGTTCACATTGACCCACTGTCTAAAAGGTAATAATACCGTCATCAGATCATGGTAGAAAGTCTCCCAGACCTTAAGGAAAGAAAACATCTTGGGATAGATAGAAGAGATAGACCTAAAGAGCTGTTGTGCAGTGTTGCATGATGGGGGATCCCAGGGGGGTTAAAAAAACGCAGACTCGGGGTCCTGTTAATATATTTCCTGCTGGCATCTGTCTCCCACTCCCCTCTCCCAACACCCCCCCCCCCCCCCCTAATCTCTGTTCTATCTGCCCTTCCTCCTCCCTTCCTCAGAACTGACAGAATGACTTGTCTGGCCTGATGCTGCTTGATCTGTTGTATCTGTTGTATCTGAGGCTTCAAGGCTTTTCACAATGACACACACAGACTATAAACTGTCCGTCATAATTTCTTTAGATGACCTACTACAAAGCTCGAGTCATTTCTGAAACAGCCTATATTTACAGTTAAATAACTTCAATAATATCATGTAATCATTAATAAATATAGGCCTGTATATACACTGCAAACAGGAGTCGATTCAATTATTTCTCTGTTCATGAATAAATATTGTGAACATGCTTTTTTTGCAGCTTAAGCCTCTAAGCCCTCCAGCTATGTGTTATATGAACAGATTTGTCTTCGAATAATTGGCAAAGCACCCACATCTGTCCATTTATGTTGATAACCCCCCCCCCAAAAAAACGCTTTCCTGACCTGGTTACCAAAAAAAAAAAAATTAATACAACACCACCATATTGGTTTGCCAGACCAACATCCTGGAAATCTGAGGGGATTACCATCCCATAAACGTCTCGTAACGTCGGCGATGAAAGCATAGGCACTGTTAGTCTGACAATACCTAATAAATACAATCAGCATACGGAACTCATGAATGACCTGTAGATTACTGTGCTGTGATGTGTTTACAACCAACATTTAATTAATTCATGTCATGAATGAAGAACCTTCCAGAACGCTAGTTGGATAGAAATCCGCAGGAGTGTATGTGGTATCCCTCTAGCTAACACAAGAGGGAGACATAGTAATCCTGTAACTAGCAAGCATGATATCCCTCATTCACTGTGATGCTGGTGTTAGCCAAATATCTGAGTATACCACCCTATCAAATAAAGCTTTGGAAACGTTCTGCATTATCAATGCAAGCATTACACAGAAAATAGAGGAAATGCAGTTCATAAAATGAATCCACCGTATCTTCCTGTAGGGGAAAGAACGTCTGGCTGTGTATCGAACAGTAAAAACAAGTAGGAAAGAAGACGACAATGCAACAACATCAACAACAACAACAACAACAACACTGGCTTTTCCATGCGCTCACACAATACCTTGATGGATTTATCATCAGGAGAAAGTTTCAGGTCTTCTTCTTGTTGCTGCTGGTTCAGTATTCTCCTGTCCTGCTGTGAAACACAATGGCCTTGGCTTGGACGAAACAATGGAACAGAATCCTACCAATTAGTGTCGACGTGAGACAAACCCACTCTTCCTTCCTAACGATTCTACTGGCGTCTCCGACAGCGAGATCATGGCACCGTCGCGTAGTGGGTTAACTATGTCAAGGCATTCCGATAACTGGACCAGACCCTTGCTGCGAGCTCACCCCACTAAGGACAACGTGCTCTTAGACAGAAGTTTGGTTTTGAACCCAAATCCTCGTCACGACAACAATCTAGTGCCAGATCATGTCTAGGGAGTATCTACTTAAAAGTGAGGCCTAAGCATGCTTAACTCATTCTGGTGACAGAATGACTGAACAAAGACAATCATCTTTATTTGAATTTAAAATGATTCCTAATTCAAGCTAATTCAAAAGGCCATTTCCTTTGATCTAGGACACTAGATCTACATGATCAATATGTTTTCTCTCACATCGCCTAATCCCCATTGTTGACCAAGCTCTTCCTTCCTCTTTACTCTCATTCTCCCTTCTTCTATCTCTCTCTCTCTTTCTCTCTTTCTCTCTCTCTCTCTGTCTCTCTCTCGCTCTCTCTCTCTCCCCCTCTATTCTCTCACCCCACTCTCTCCCGCTCCCTCCCTCCCTCCCTCCCTCACTCTGCCCCCCCCCCCCTCCCTATGCATTGACCTCATCATTGTCCCTGCATACAGATGGCCTATTGTTGTAGACCAGTGTGGTCTGGGTGCGCCATGATCTCCACCGACACGCTGGAAACAGACTGAGCTGAAAGCTGAGTGGATGGCCAAGACCATGGCGGCGTGGTCTAGGGCTAGTGTGTGTGTGTGGGGGGGGGGGGGGGTCCTCATGACGGCTATCCCATAATAGCAAACCAGTCTGTTGCCAAGGGCGACGATGTAAACAACCGTTGTCGCTGCCGTCTCAGTTGTCCTTGTTTGATATGCTAGAGAGAGAAAAAAACACCACTAATGGACCACTGGGGACATTGGCGTTGAAGAGGCATGTTGGTATTAATTAGAATCTGTGGACATACTTTCTTCTGTGCTTTCAAATCCTCTGCTTCAGTCATCCTTTCCTTCCCTCTGCCCTTTCTCCTTCTGTCCGGCTCTCTGAGGGAGAGAAAGAGGATTTGTCTCACAACGAAAAGGCAGACAAGCAAAAACAATAACATCATCATCATCATCATCATCATCATCATCATGCAGTGGCTTGTTAATTTGGTAGCAGAAAGAAAGAGAAAGGGAGAGAGAGAGAACAGGGGATTAGTGTCATAACAAAAAAAAGACAAGCAAAACAATAACATCATCATTATGCAGTGACTTGTTAATTTGGCAGCAGAGAGAGAGAGCGAGAGAGAGAGAGAGAGATTGAGAGAGAGACAGAGAGAGAGCAGGAGTGAGGGACAGAGAGATTTAACCGTTGTGATTAATTAGGAGTTCCATATTGGCGGGCCCTGAGGGCAGACTCCGACAGTACAAGCCACCCTTACAGGGAAGGAGGAGGGGGTCACACCAAAAGTCTAGCCTCTGTCACTGGCTGCCTCTGGACCAATGGGGCTTCAGAGACCCAACCACAAGAGAAACACACTTCCTCCTTCAAGGATTATGAAACTCAATCAGACTCAGAGATTACAGGCTGTTTAAAACAGACTCTACCGGGGAGGGGAGAGATTAAAAACTATTTTTAAATGGTTTTGCTGAGTGAAAACAATGTGATTAAGGACAGGCCACAAAATGGTCCACAGATGCAAAAGCGATGGTTTTCATAGATAAATCCTCTTACTGGCTTATCTCAAATCCATTAGGTTCAATATGTGGTGGGGGTTAGACTGTAATTGGCCACATTTAAATAATCTCCAAAATACAAATGGTCAAGCTTTCCAAACCCAAACATTGGAGAACAGTAGCTTATGTTTGAGATATAATTGTCAGGATTTGATTACAGTTTCAATCTCACCAATGTTGAGACTAAACTATAATGGCACAGAGTCTGTATTAATTAAAACAGTAAAGACAACGGATATTTAAATGTAACAAACTTCAGCATGTACACAATTAAAATGTTGCTTTGATAATATGTTTGGAAAATACACAGCACAGGTTTGCGTCACATGTTTTCTACAGGGGGGCGATATATGTCTGTCGCTATAGCAACTCTACTACAGTGTAACACAGTGACTAGGGAACTGATTTTCAACTTTAACTTTTGATTCATTTTATAAACGTAACAAACCAAACGAGTAGCAAAACAGTATGACCAGTACCAACGAAAGCATTCCTGCACAAGCGCAAGAACAGAAGATGTTTTCTAAACAAATCAAGGGCCCTTTCAGGTAACGTTATTTACCTTGGCCAAGCAAAATTCACCATGTCATCTGTCCCGGTCCTGACACTGACAAACTTGCTTTCAGCTAAAGTTAGCAACCTAGCTAACATAATGCTGTTTGAAAAGGAAACGCGATTTGTTAGCTGAGTGATGGAAGCTTGATAAATTAGGTAAGGACGCTATATGTAACCTTTACGTTTTTTGATAATCCTAGCCAATGTTACATTTTCGTTCCTGCAGTCTGCCATTCAACTCCAGACGAGGAGGTTTATTTCTCCGTGATGTCGGTGTTCAAACTGAAATTACAGAACTGCGCTCCCTCAGAGAACTGTCGAAAAATGCCACAGTACTCAGGAAGGTAGGTAGGCCTACTTTCTACATAGTACTCTAATTGGGCCCCCACCAACCATAACTATAAACTAATTAGTTTATACTATAAACGCATGTTATAGTTTTATTTTATTTGTATTTATTTTATTACAAAACATTGTGTGATTGCCATTCACTAGCCCTGCACTTCATTCTGGTAGATGAGTGCATTTCAGGCTATATCTTAAAAAAACGACATATTTTTTTAGTATAATTTCAGAAATGTTGTCAGATAAGAAAACTTATTTTATTTTTCCCATTTTGATAGGAAATAAATTGCATTGCAGAACAACATCCTAATAAGAAGATTTGAGTGAATAAAATTTTCCCACCACATAAAGAAATTGAGTTTGTCTTCAAAACCTCAAATACAGATTGCAAAAATAGACAATTGTAGAACATTGTATAACTTACTAGCCAATATTAGAAAATGGAAATGACTCATGTCTTGAGTGACAAAGTGAATGTGCATTCTTCTTGATTCGCTCTCTGCAGTTCACTGTGATGGTTCCCTCTTTCATCTCATTAGCTAGAAATTCCTATGTTGAGCTCTAAAATGCATGGGGCCCCTAGACGAGGGCCGGCGTCCCACTGAGAGGGCATATGGTGGCTTTGTGACCAGGAAGAGACTCTGCGTTGGGAGCACCAATCACTGTTCTCGCCTGCGGAGTTAAACAAATTGATTGGCAGGCTGGTTGCTTCCTACTGGGGGGGGGGGGGGGGGGGGGGGGGGGGGGCTCGTTGCCGTCCTGATTGAAAGTGAACTGACTGAAGAAATAATCTAGAAAAGCTTAGTGCTTTATTCTTTAGTCTTTTTCACATAAGTGTCTGAGATTGAAACATGAAAACTTTTTAAGTACTTGGACTACCGCTGACATTTTATTTCAATATCCACTAATAGCTGGATATTATAAGGGATGTCTTTGTCTGTGTGTGTGTGTGTGGGTGGGTGGGTGGGTGGGTGTGTGTGTGTGTGTTTGTGTGTGTGTGTGTGTGTGTGTGTGTGTGTGTGTGTGTGTGTGTGTGGGTCCCATCCTCGCTCACCAGGAAATGGAGGCCATGATAACAGACCTGAGTCTGAAAATGAGGTTTGTGGAGGCCCAGTGTGAGATCAGGCTGCAGAAGGAGGCAGAGGGCCTCTTTCAGAGCTTCCACACCAGCATGAGGGTCATGGTGGCACTGCACCAAGAGGCAGGTCCCAGCACCACTTTAAAATACACAGACTCTGGTCCAAATACACAAACACAACTTTAAAATGCACAGACTTTGATCCGAATACAGTAACACAACTTAAAATACACAGACTCCAGTCCAAGTGCACAAAGCATTTCAAATTTCATAAAATGTTTTGCCTTCTGCCCAGAAAGTAATGGTCTTGAGAAGGAGTTTCCAGCAGCAGTTTCACAATGCCATACAAGTGATCCACAGCAGCTACAAGGTACGTTTCTCCTCTCTCTCTCTCTCTCCCTCTCTCTCTCTTTCTCTCTCTCTCTCTCTCTCTCTCTCTCTCTCTCTCTCTCTCTCTCTCTCTCTCCCTCTCTCTCTCTTCCTCACGCACACGATACCTGTCTCTGTCTGTTTTTCTTTCTCTGGTCGTGTGTCTCTCTCTCTCGGTTTCTCTCTCTAATTTTCTCTCCTCCTTCTCCTCCAGTTTATATTTATGTACTTATAGAAAGAGGATGGATGTTTTAACACATTCCTTTTCGATTATGAAAGTTGGAGTTTGAAGTTTTGACATTTCCTCCTGATGGACCCTTGTCCCCCTTTCCTATTGTCCTTCTCTCTTTTTCTTTCTTTCCTTGTCTTCCTGTCCGCTGCTACGCTAACCCTAATGTTATGTTCTGTCCCCATCCTGTCCTTGAAGAGCTACTTGTCGAGGCAGTCCGTCTACGTTCCCGAGGACAAGGCCATCACCAAGAGAATGAGGGCGCTGGAAACCAAGATCCAAGACAAGGACTTAACGATCCAGTGTCTGACCGAACAGCTGACGGATTACGAGAACAAGTCTTTCAAAGAGGTACCATACCATACCATACCACACCATGCAATACCATACCATACCAAGCTATACCACACAATATCGTACCATACTATACCGTACCATACCATGCAATACTGTACCATACTGCACTAGACCATACAATACCATACAATACTGTACCATACCATACCATACCACACAATATCATACCATACCATTCTAGACCATACTGTACCAGACCATACCATACAGTACCATATTACCAATATAGATGTAATTTCTCTTACAATACAATACAATATCATACAATACCGTACCAGACCATACTGTACCAGACCGTACCATACAGTACCATACCATACAACACCATACCAGACCATGCCATGCCATGCCATGCCATGCTATGTGTTACACTTCAGGTGTGAGGCCTGTCTAAGGACAGGCCATGTTCAGAGAATGCGTAGTGGGGGTGAATGTGGACACACTGACACCAACACAAGTCCGTAAACTAAACAATGATTTATTTTACAGCATCAAAAAGGGATATCACGGCTACACAAACCATCTCAAATCAAAAAAACTAACTAAAGAGCTAAGCTGCCTACCGCTCGCTTACTACCAGAAAAGTAGTTCAGGACACAGATCCTGAACTACTGAGTCTAAACAGTGGTTGAGCTATCTATGCGATGTAGAACGTAAACCCAAGGGCTTCTAAACTAGCCATGCTCCAGGACGGAGGGATAAAAGAAAAACACGGTGCCTGAATAGTGGGAATACAAGACAGCCCACATACCCATACACAATACAAACAGCGTGGACGCAGAACACTGGTGGACGTGACACCATGCTATGACATACCGTACCGTACCGTACCATGCCATGCCAAGCCAAGCCAGCCATACCGTACCTTATCATACCGTACCATGGGTTGACAAGAGAAAAGAAATATGAGTGGTGTGTTCAGCTGAGATGTTCTTCTTCCTCATCTCCTGTAGTTCAGCTGGTGGACTGAAGGGGGAGTCAGAGAGTAAGAAAAAGGACAATAATATGTCCTATTCCAGAGAGCAAGGAGGACTGTGAAAAATGTACCAAAATAAGTAGACAATAGAAAAGATAGACACGAGAAATGAAAGAGGGAGTGTGTGTGTGTGTGTGTGTGTGTGTGTGTGTGTGCGTGTGTGTGTGTGCGTGCGTGCGTGCGTGCGTGTGTGTTTGTGGGTGGGGGGATGGGTAGCGAGGTGAGTTGGTCGTCTGTTGTGCCAACCAGCGGGATGGAACATTGCCCACACAGATTAACCAGTGATTAACTATGACTCATTAGTGCCAGTGACCAACTGGGCTAGGACAAGCCAAGCTGGCACACACACACACACACACACACACACACACACACACACACACACACACACACACACACACACACACACACACACACACACACACACAGCCCCACCCCACCCCCCTCCACATGGCACCTACACTCAGACACCCACAGATGCGTCTCTCCTAATCCCTGGATGAGTTGTGTTTTCCTGCGCTCCTCCCAGGCGTCAGTGGGGTCGGGGTGGAGCTGTGTGGTTCTGGTCCAGAGGCTGTGACCAGGCGTCAGTGGGGTCGGGGTGGAGCTGTGTGGTTCTGGTCCAGAGGCTGTGAGAGCGTCGCATGGGTTACCTTCTGGTGAGGGTGGAGAGGGTAGGGTTATGGTTAGGGTGCAGTTATAGTGGATGAGTTGTGTTTTCCTACGTTAGTGGGGTCGGGGTGGAGCTGTGTGGTTCTGGTCCAGAGACTCTGAGAGAGTCACATGACGCTTCCACAACTGGCTTTTAAAAAAAAAAAAATTAAACTGCTTTCAGCTGTTTTTTCTTTGGCAGTCGAATATCTCAACTGTAAGCTCAGTAAAAAACCCAAGTGTTGCTCTTGAAAAGAGAAACCATTGGAACCACTGGATTCATTCCAGTTGAAACAAAACCACAGAAAAAGTCCTATTCAGATGATTCATTTTTTGTGTTGTAAAGTGAAGATTTTTTTACCCAAAATATGAAAGAGGTGAATGAAAGAAAGGGGGTAAAGAGTGGAGGGGGGTCTTGATTCTTTATGAAGGCTTTTGAACACACACCACGCTCACATACACACACAGACCCCCCTTCTCTTCTCACTCCTCTAACAGTCTGACAGGCATGGAAAAAGGGCCAGTAAATGGTGTGTGTGTGTGTGTGTGTGTGTGTGTGTGTGTGTGTGTGTGTGTGTGTGTGTGTGTGTGTGTGTGTGTGTGTGTGTGTTGGTGACTGAGTGTGTGTGTGTGTGTGTGTGTGTGTGTGTGTGTGTGTGTGTGTTGGCGTGTGTGTTTGTGAGTGTGCGTGTGTGTGTGTGTGTGTGTGCGTGTGTGTGTGTGTGTGTTGGTGCATGAGTGTGTGTGTGTGTGTGTGTGTTGGTGACTGAGTATGTGATTGTGAGTGTGCATGTGCGTGTTGGCGTGTGTGTTGTGTGTGTGTGTGTGTGTGTGTGTGTGTGTGTGTGTGTGTGTGTGTGTGTGTGTGTCGGGCCCACTGCTGGGAGGACATCACAGGGACCTGATGTGTCCCGTGCGACCCCCCCTGGTGGAGCTACTCCACCCGCCTGACGGCTGATGTGACACCGTTGACTCCCCCACACACTTGCATGGCGCTAACACACACACAACATAGAGCCTCAATCACACACACACGCTCACACTCATACACACAACATACAGCCTCAATCACATGCACACACTCACACACAATATACAGCCTCAATCACACACACACACACACACACCCACACACACACACACACACACACACACACACACACACACACACACACACACACACACACACACACACACACACACACAGAACAACCATGGCTTAAACACTGGCGGTAACATGCACACACACACATGCTTGGCAACACATACCGCTTCCATCACTGGCCCCTGGCAGCCTTGGACACGGGGGTCCTAGATCACCCCCCACCCCCTGTCTTTCTTTGAGCCAGGCTTTTCACTTTGTCCCCTTCTGCTATAACTAATCAGCTGCAGCCGGAGCAGATGCACATGCCCAAATTCAAATTCAAATATGAATTTCTGTACACACACACACACACACACACAGAGAGACACGCACGCCCACACAAGCAAACAGAGACACGCACACCCACACACGCACACAGAGACACACACAGAGACACGCACACACACACACACACACACACTTAGTTTCCAGAAAATATGTAACAATTCTTGAAACCTTCTGGTCCTTTCACACTCTTTTTTGGCCTAAGAGAGTGACTGCCAGAGTAATGAAGAGGAATCAGAAATAGGATGATAAACCTGTGTGTGAGATCTCGTTGTTATTCATTAGACATCGGAGGAGGGGGAAGGCTGTATGATGTCTTTGTCGCTGAAGAAATGTCATATTTACCACCAACAGCAGGACGTTTGGGCTGCATATCTACAAAGAAAAGAGGCACCGTTTAACAGGAACTGTGTGTGTGTGTGTGTGTGTGTGTGTGTGTGTGTGTGTGTGTGTGTACCTCAGACCAGCCCAGACTTGGTGCCAGACTTGGAGAAAATGTGGTTAAAGGAGGAGAATGTGAAGCTGAAGGATAAACTGGACAACACGTTTGAAAAGCTGGACACAGCCTTCTCCCAACTGGACGCCAAGGAGCTGGAGCTCCAAAAGTTAGGTGATTATACCCGCGCCACTGGTTGTTCTATGGGAATATCTATCTACTGGGCATACTGGTTAAGCTATCGGAATACCTATCTACTGGTCATACTATATGAATACCTATTTACTGGGGATACTGGTTAAGCTATATGAATACATATCTACTGGTCATACTGGTTAAGCTATAGGAATACCTAGTTATCTACTGGTCATACTGGTTTAACTATAGGAATACCTAGTTAACTACTGGTCATACTGGTTAAACTATAGGAATACCTAGTTATCTACTGGGCATACTGGTTAAACTATAAGAATACCTATCTACTGGTCATACTGGTTAAGCTATAGGAATACCTAGTTAACTACTGGGCATACTGGTTAAACTATAGGAATACCTAGTTATCTACTGGACATACTATATGAATACCTATTTACTGGGTATACTGGTTAAGCTATATTAATACCTAATTATCTACTGGTCATACTGGTTAAACTATAGGAATATCTAGTTATCTACTGGGCATTCTGGTTAAACTATAGGAATACCTAGTTATCTACTGGGCATACTGGTTAAAGTATACAACAACCTCAAGTGACTACTGACTATACTGGTTTGACTATATGACAACCCAGTTAACTACAGTGACATCTTATTACACTGGTTATAATGGTGTACGCCCCCAGTGAATAGCAACCATGTACAGATAACAAACACAAATACACAACGGGATTTATCTACAATTTTTCATATGTTGGAAGAAAAGGAAACTGATAAGGATCCTTGCTTCTCGAGACAAAACGAGACATGTCCGCCATTGTTTATCAAACTGCCGACGTTATCAGCTTCAGTGTGTTCCTAAGCCCAGCCTCATGTCCGCGTTTCACTGACTTAAGGCCGTTAAACATACATTATCATCCTAATAATAAATATTCTCATATTTAATAAATTCAATAAAACATTTAAATAAACCACAAATTGTTGTTCAACCATGTCACGTTCCAAAAAACAAAAAAAAGACGACTCTCTGGTTGTTGCCACTGTAGGTTGACTGAGAGATATGGAACCATTTATTCTCTCAAAGAATGGGGGCAATGTTTGTCCATGCACTATTCATCATCATCATCCTCATCCTCATCATCATCATCATCATCGTCGTCGTCGTCATAGTCGTCACCCCGTCCACCCAGCGTGGGAGCCCCGCGCCACTAAACAAACACCCCACAGGTGTATCCTCCGGCTCTTTATCTCCGCTCAATGTTTGACCTGGTCTCGTACTCTGGGCTTATGTAACCCAGGTCAACAGCTGATTAGCACTCGCTCCACAACAGGAGAGCGGGACGCAAACACCATCAAACTAATACGACAACATATTCACATTAAATACATCTCTTATCCCTTTCTTTGTTGTGGTTGGGCTCCGTATCTCTATGGCGTCGTTGACTCTTTCTTGTTGTTTCTCTATTAAAGTACCTTTTGAAGGAGCGACAGTACAATAGGCCTCCTCTCATTAACCTAGCGTTAGCTGGTGTCTCTGTGTGTTGGGACGGCTGTCCTCAGAAGGCACCTCTGTCTCCGTGTGGCGTTACACACAGGACAGCAGCACGTTGAATGGGTTAAACCCATAGAGACAAGCTGTTAAAGGGCTTTCCTATACGCTGTGACTAACCCAGGCTATCTCACACAGCTCATCCAGGAGCAGCACCCTTGAACTTTGAACCCAGCTGGTTTTTTTAGGGGTCAGAGGGGCGTAACAGTTTGAAGGAAAACAGGTCAGAATCTTTCTAAGGACTCCGGCCACATTGGGTTCAAGTAGAGCCATCCCCAAAAGGGCTGGGGACAATAGGCTACACACACACACACGCACGCACACACACGCACACACACACACACACACACACACACACACACACACACACACACACACACACACACACACACACACACAGGCACACACATAAACACACACACACACACACACACACACACACACACACAGACACACACATAAACGCACACGCGTACACATGCATAGTGACATACACACACACAGACACACACGCACACACACACACACACACACACACACACACACACATACATACATACAAAGACAGCCTGCTCTAAAGATCACATGATTCCTGCTACCTTTTTTGTGAATCCCTGCAGATATGACGGTGGAGAGACTGAAGGCTGAGGCAGAGGAGGACCAGAAGACTATAGTGAAGGTAGGAAGGTGGAACTAATGCCTCTGTCTTTATATCCCCTCATGATCATGGTACAAAAAGCCAGGATTAATGATAGTGATGAAAAAAAAGTTTTTGAATAATTTCCTGACTGGTTTTTCTTTCTGTGATTCTCTGCTTTGAATCGTAAGTTGACAACAACCCCTGGGAAATCAAAGGTATAGTACGCCACAGAGCTGGAGAATCCGAGAGAGAAGGTACTCCTCCAGTTACATTACACTGGATTACATTACACGTGGTATACCACAACTGTTCACAATACACTGGGGAAGGGAAGGAAGAAGGTACTCCACCAGTTACATTCCATTGGATTACATTACATTGCAACATAGTACACTGTTCACAATACAGAAGGTACTCCACCAGTTACATTGCATTGGATTACATTACATTTCAACATAGTACACTGTTCACAATATACAAGGTACTCTGTACAGTTACATTACAATACACCATTGTACAATCCCCCCTACAATACAGTATGTGGTTGTGGTTACTTTGTAAGATTCATTGGATGTCCATAAAAAGCCTGGCCGTATCCTAGAGCTTTAATCATCTGTTGAAATGCATCATAGGGCAGCTTCTCTCTTGCGTTCACCCAGGACAAACTAAGTTGACCTGATATCTACAAAAAAACTTAAACTTACTAGTGTGCGTTTTGTCTGTCAGTCATGTGGCAATGTAGGCCGGTTACTCTGATGGCTGGAAACTACCCTACCCAGGGTGCACCAGCCCCCCGACCCTCACGAGTGAGAAAGTGAATCGCTGCTGGCATATGCTGCCTTAAAACAACAACCACCTTTTACTACCTATCTCTCTTTACTTTTCTCTCTCTCTCTCTCTCGCTCTCTCTCTCTCTCTCTCTCTCTCTCTCTTTCTCTTTTTCTCTTTCACTGCCCCTGCCATCCACCAACAAAGGATGCCAGCAGAGAAACGCTTGTCTATTTACTGGAAAGCAACTGGTGAGTGGCGCGGAGGACAATCTAAATGAGTTTATGGTGTTTAATCAGCCACCTAGCTAGAGAACAGCTTTACAGGTTAAGCATGGTTAATGTTTCACTGCGCTGGGGCTGGGGGGGGGGGGGGGGGGGGGGCACAACATTTGGCTGGCAGGGCCAAAAGCTAGGAGGAGAAAGAGGAGGATGGTGAGGAGGGACGGAGGTGTGCTTTGATAGCGTGGCGCAGTGTTAGTCCTTACAGCGGAGCTTTTATAATGGAGGTGAATGGCACTGTAAATATTGACAATGTCTGTTTGAGGTGTTTGGTCAACACTGCAGTGTGTAAGGGATGGCTTCCTGCCAATCCTATCAAAGGAGAGAGTGGGTGAGGATGATGATGATGATGATGATGATGATGATGATGATCCCATCGGTGTGACGACGATCTGTCTTTATTCATCTCATTCTGATGACTGTCTTTTTACCTGTTTCTTGACATTAGACCAACGACAATCACACACACACACACACACACACACACACACACACACACACACACACACACACACACACACACACACACACACTTTTTTTGTTACCAAAACATCAACGTGGGTTGGTTAGATAGCAGAGGCCTTGCTCACTAGTGATGGGCTGTAGCAGAGGTTTGCAGTCTGCTCTTCTATTGGAGAAGGTGCTGGTTAGATAGCAGAGGCCTTGCTCACTAGTGATGGGCTGTAGCAGAGGTTTGCAGTCTGCTCTTCTATTGGAGAAGGTGCTGGTTAGATAGCAGAGGCCTTGCTCACTAGTGATGGGCTGTAGCAGAGGTTTGCAGTCTGCTCTTCTATTGGAGAAGGTGCTGGATAGATAGCAGAGGCCTTGCTCACTAGTGATGGGCTGTAGCAGAGGTTTGCAGTCTGCTCTTCTATTAGAGAAGGCCCTGGTTGTAGTGGTCACTAATGAAGACCTTCACACTCCTCAAGGGCAGCTCCCTCCCCTAGCAAAGACAGCCTACAACCCTGCGTGTGTGTTCAAACACAAACACACACCCCTCGCACACAACCCCCACACACCCTTTCATACACACACAAACACACATACACACACACACACACACACACACACACACACACACACGCACACACACACACACACACACACACACACCCTTTCATACACACACACACACACACACACTCCCCACTCACATCCCTTTCATAGTTCCTTTGTCTCTGTTTCTCTGTCTATTGTCGTTTGACTGACAGGCAAAATCAATGTTAAGTTCTGTACCAAAGCAGAGGTTATGACTTATGAAAAACACTCATTTTGTCTTTCCTTGTGTTATTTTGTTGACTTTGATCAATGATGCAGATAATGAGTTTGGGAAACAGAGAGAGAGAGACACAGAGGGAGGGAGAGAGGGAGAGAAAGAAAGAGGGGAGGAGAGCGAGTGAGAGGGAGAGAAAGAGAGAGGGAGGGGAAGTGAGAGAGAGTGAGGCAGGGGAAGAGAGTGAGAAAGAGATGGAAAGAGATGGAGAGTGATGGAGAGAGAGGTAGCAGTGGGAGAGCAACGTGTCAGCTGGGCTGGTTGGCTGAGATTTGATCTTGTCCATTTTAAGGCGATGCATCACAGGGCAACTATCAGGTCAAAGACAGAAACGAGACCATTCTGAGAGTAATGGGGGCCTCAATGAAATATGATGGCACCCCATTGATTCTTCAAATTTCTCTTACGTAGATATATTCATATCAATTACGTATATCTGGTTAATTTACGTAATCTGGTTAAATTACGACAATCTGGTTAATTTACTACCATCCCTCTAGTGTGGAGCGACTTTAAACTAGGATTCATGCTCCCATGAACTACTGGCTTACAGGATCATAGCCACAAATTGAACATTACAGCCAACTTCTGAGTTCAATTAATAAAGTAGCAAATTGTACACCCCCCCCCCCCCCCCATATGGCTGTTTGCCATTTGTCGCAAATATATTGAGTGAACATGTTTGTTTTGTTTTGTGTGTGCGAGTGTGTGTGTCTCTCTGTGTGCGTGTGTCTCTGTGCGTGCAAGCGTGTGTGTGTGTGTCTGCGTGTCTCTGTGCGTGCGTGCGTGTGTGTGTGTCTCTCTGTGTGTGTGTGTCTCTGTGTGCGTGTGTCTCTGTGCGTGCGTGCGTGTGTGTGTGGGCCTTGCCCTCGCAGTGAGCCAGGCCATTGCTCTGTTGTCTGCCGGTCCAGCAGCAGGCCTTGCATTGTGTCCCATCATTGTGCACGGCTCCCGTTGGGGGGTGGGGTGTGGGGGGGGGGGGGTGCTCTACAGCGCTGCCTCTGGCCTACTATGGGGATGCTAGTACAATAGCACTCAACCCGCCAATCAAGACAATTCGTACTTCTTAATAGCTGTTGAAGAGGCACTTTCTGCAAGGTCTCAAGCCCTTGCATTGTGTCTCCAGACACACACCCTCCCTGAGATCTTCATGTTTCACCCTCTCCTCATCATGGCATTATCGATATTTTCTTAACGGGTTTCGCTTTGCTATTTAACTGACCAGTTGGTGTTAAATCCCATGGTGGCCTCTGATTGGTGGGCGTGCGGTAGCTACGGGCCTATAGATTGATTTGAATACAGCTTGTTGCCGTCGATGGAGCATCCTCGGACGCAATATATCGTCATGGCAACGCAGGTCACCTTTTTTGTTTCTCTGCTTCTTGTTTTTGGTGTGCATGTTTTGTGCAGGTGAGGGAGCTGAGAAAGGAACTGGACAAAGAGATGGCATGTATTGAAGAGTTCAGAAAGAACTCCAGTCTATCCAAGCTGAGATATAGCATATGTAAGGGGACACATCATTCTTACCTGGAAGGGGCCAAAAAACGCACCATTAGATTTAAAAGGTCTATAGATTATTTACGAAGGCATAATACCAGCTATAACCCTTCAATCTTTTATTGGCAAATAATTTTTTCATAATCAGCAATCAGCATAAGGGATGATAAGGAAATCTGCCCCCCAAAGCCAATTCTTTTACAAAACTAGTCAAAAGGAACATATATAGTTAGTGTTCGTATGCATGATGTCTGTTTGTCACTTGGAGTTTGTGCTGCTGCCTCCTTGGCCAGGTCTGACTTGAAAAAGAGATTTTAATCTCAATGTCACTATCTGGGTCAATAAAGGTTTAATAATAATATATCTCAGTATTTTTTAAACCGTTGAGAATTACAATTAAAATAAAATAAAAATCGGAGCCCGGCCGGGCATAGCCCTAAAAAGCAACGTGGACAACACCAACATCTCTTCTTCTCCGTCCCGTGGGCTCACCACCCGCGGGAAAAACCAAGGGGGTCGGGTGCGCTGCCAGAAAGGTGGCAGTGAAGGCAGAGGTTTTCGACGGATCGGACCCGGGTGGCAGAGGCTGGCTTTGGGGACGTGGAACGTCACCTCTCTGGGAGGGAAGGAGCCGGAGCTTGTGCGGGAGGTGGAGCGCTACCAGCTGGATCTGGTGGGGCTTACCTCTACGCACAGCCTCGGCTCTGGAACCTCACTTTTGGATAGGGGTTGGACTCTATTCTTCTCCGGAGCTCCCCAGGGTGAGAGGCGCAAGGCTGGTGTGGTCAGGGGAGCCGTCCGATTGAAGAAGGAGGCCTTCCGGGACATGCTATCCCGGGCGACTCCGGAGGCAGTTGCAAGGTACCGACAGGCCCGAAGGACTGCAGCCTCGGCCGTGGCAGAAGCAAAGCAGCGGGTGTGGGAGGAGTTCGGAGAAACCATGGAGAAGGACTTTCGGCTGGCACCAAAGCGGTTCTGGAAGACTATCCGACACCTCAGGAGGGGAAAGCAGGGAACCATCCAAGCTGTATACAGTAAGGATGGAACGTTGTTGACCTCAACTGACAAGGTGATTGGGAGGTGGAAGGAACACTTTGAGGAACTCCTGAACCCGACAAACCCACCCTACATAGTAGAGACAGGGCTGGAGGATGATGGGGGATCAGCATCAATCTCCCTGGTGGAGGTCACTGAGGTAGTCAAACAACTCCACAGTGGCAAAGCCCCAGGGGTTGATGAGATCCGCCCAGAAATGCTGAAGGCTTTGGGTGTTGAGGGACTGTCATGGATGACACGTCTCATCAACATTGCGTGGAAGTCGGGGACAGTACCTAAGGAGTGGCAGACCGGGGTGGTGGTTCCCCTGTTCAAAAAGGGTGACCGGAGAGTGTGTGCCAACTACAGAGGCATCACATTACTCAGCCTCCCCGGGAAAGTATACTGCAGGGTGCTGGAAAGGAGGGTTCGACCGATAGTCGAACCTCGGATTGAGGAGGAACAATGCGGTTTCCGGCCTGGCCGT
Organism: Galaxias olidus; assembly: GCA_026901105.3. Lineage (NCBI taxonomy): Eukaryota > Metazoa > Chordata > Actinopteri > Galaxiiformes > Galaxiidae > Galaxias > Galaxias olidus. The sequence goes on from JAPMUY010010226.1 coordinate 54,133, forward strand.
GGAACAATGGACCAGCTTTTTACCCTCGCGAGGATCTTTGAGGGGGCCTGGGAGTATGCCAATCCGGTCTACACGTGTTTTGTGGATTTGGAGAAGGCGTATGATCGGGTTCCCCGGGAGATACTGTGGGAGGTGCTGCGAGAGTATGGGGTGAGGGGGTCTCTACTCAGGGCCATCCAATCTCTGTACTCCCAAAGCGAGAGCTGTGTCCGGGTCTTCGGCAGTAAGTCGGACTCGTTTCCGGTGAGGGTTGGCCTCCTCCAAGGCTGCGCTTTGTCACCTATCCTGTTTGTGGTATTCATGGACAGGATCTCACGGCGTAGCCGCGGGGGAGGGGGCTGCGGGTTGGTGGGCAGAGGATTGCATCACTGCTTTTTGCAGATGATGTGGTCCTGATGGCATCATCGGTCTGCGACCTGCAGCACTCATTGGATCGGTTCGCAGCCGAGTGTGAAGCGGCTGGGATGAGGATCAGCACCTCCAAATCTGAGGCCATGGTTCTCAGCAGGAAAGAGATGGGCCGGAGAATTGGAGCAGCGGGTGCGGTGTTGCAGTCGCTTTATCGCACCGTTGTGACGAAGAGAGAGCTGAGCCAGAAGGCAAAGCTCTCAATCTACCGGTCTTTCTTCATTCCTACTCTCACCTATGGTCATGAAGGGTGGGTCATGACCAAAAGAACGAGATCGCGGATACAAGCGGCGGAAATGAGTTTCCTCTGGAGGGTGGCTGGCATCTCCCTTAGGGATAGGGTGAGAAGTTCAGCCATTCGTGAGGGACTCGGAGTAGAGCCGCTGCTTCTTTGCGTAGAAAGGAGCCAGTTGAGGTGGTTCGGGCATCTAGTAAGGATGCCACCTGGCCGCCTCCCTAGGGAGGTGTTCCAGGCACGTCCAGCTGGGCGGAGGCCGCGGGGCAGACCTAGGACCAGGTGGAGGGATTATATCTCCACACTGGCCTGGGAACGCCTTGGAATCCCCCAGTCAGAGCTGGTTAATGTGGCCCGGGAAAGGGAAGTTTGGGATGCCCTGCTTGAACTGCTACCTCCGCGACCCGACCCCGGACAAAGCGGATGAAGATGATGATGATGATGATGATAAAATAAAAATCTACGTACTCTATGACCTGAAATATTTTCCTGGCAACGGCATCAGTCTGCCATGAGAATCTGTCTCTGGTATCTAGACGGCATCAGTCTGCCATGAGAATCTGTCTCTGGTATCTAGACGGCATCAGTCTGCCATGAGAATCTGTCTCTGGTATCTAGACGGCATCAGTCTGCCATGAGAATCTGTCTCTGGTATCTAGACGGCATCAGTCTGCCATGAGAATCTGTCTCTGGTATCTAGACGACTGCCCGCACAAAACGCGATGGAGACTCCTCCAACCATCCATCTGTCCATCCCTCCATTCGTCTATCCATCCCTCCATCCATCCCTCCATACGTCTATCCATCCCTCCATACGTCTGTCCATCCCTCCGTCCATCTGTCCATCTCTCCATCCGTCTATCCATCCCTCCATCCGTCTATCCATCCCTCCATCCATCCCTCCATCCCTCCATCCATCCCTCCATCTGTCCATCCATCCCTCCATCCGTCTATCCATCCCTCCATCCCTCCATCCATCCCTCCATCCGTCTATCCATCCCTCCATCCGTCTATCCATCCCTCCATCCATCTATCCATTCCTCCATACGGCCATCCAAAGTGCAGAGACCGCATGTCGTAATATGTTGGGTGAGCAAGTCTGGTGCAAATTGGCTGCCGTGGTGTCACTCAGACTGAGTGTTGTGTTTGATAGCTGTCGGTCCAGTCGTTGTTCGTTCTGTGTAATTAATTGGCGACCAATTTGTGTAAAGCGCTTTGAGTCTCGAGAAAAGCGCTAAAAACAAAAAAAACGAATTATTAATTATTATTATGTGTTTGACTGACAGGATGTATGGTGTTGTGAACGCCTGTCTACATGGCTGACTGCTGTTATGGCTCTGTGAGGGACACACTGTACACAGCTACTGTGTGCTGAATTGTTTAAAAAAAAAAAAAAATATTTATGTTTGATTTTTCTGATTTCTTTTTGCTTTTTGTTTTTATTGTGTTCCTTATAAACAGGACACTCGTCTCAGTCAGTGGACCCTGTAGAAATTAATACATGAATGGATATAGTCTATAATACCAAGTCTAATACCTAATATAGAGCAGTGAGTCCACAGTCATGATCCTCTCTGTTTCAGACAGCCTGTTAAAACAGGACCTGTTGCTGGTCTCTGAGTGCCAAGAGACAGAAAGACACAGAGACACAGTCAGAGACACAGACACAGATACAGAGACACAGATACAGAGACAGACAGAGACACTGACACAGATACAGAGACACAGATACAGAGACAGACAGAGACACTGACACAGATACAGAGACACAGATACAGAGACAGACAGAGACACAGACACAGATACAGAGACAGACAGAGACACAGACACAGATACAGAGACAGACAGAGACACAGACACTGACACAGAGACAGACAGACACAGACAGAGACACTGACACAGAGACAGACAGACACAGACACTGACACAGAGACAGACACAGAGACACAGACACAGATACAGAGACAGACAGAGACACTGACACAGAGACAGACACAGAGACAGGCAGAGACAGACACAGACACTGACACAGAGACACTGACACAGAGACAGACAGAGACACATACAGACACAGAGACAGACACAGAGACAGACACAGAGACAGGCAGAGACAGACACAGACACTGACGCAGAGACAGACACAGAGACACAGACACAGATACAGAGACAGAGACACTGACACAGAGACAGACACAGAGACAGGCAGAGACAGACACAGACACTGACACAGAGACAGACAGAGACACAGACAGACACAGAGACAGACACAGAGACACAGACACAGACAGCTTGCACACGCACAGAAGCGGCCAGCAGCTATTGATCCTGACGCAGGGAGCTGGTTACAGAACAACTGTGGAGGGTTTGCTCTGGGTAAACAAAGTCAGATGTCCATGGTGAGGAATCAGGCCGGGGCGTTTGATGTGAGCGCAGGAATGTCAGGGACAAGGTCCACAAGCACGCCAGGTGTGGGGGACACCAACCATATACGATTGGCTGGAACAGACTTGACAGCCCCCCCCCCCCCCCCCTCAGTGTGAGGCTTCTTAGCGTCAGTTATAATCAAATAATGAATGATCCCAAAAATAGTGTCAATTTAATTTGAACAGAGTTGAGAGTAACTCCAATAATTTTTTTGGAAATGTTTTTTTTTTTTATTTAAACAAAAGACAAGGGAATAACACAGATAAGACAGGTGTCTCTATTATTCATGTGTGGAATCTCCCGGTGAACGCTCGGCTGCTATTGGCTGTCGGCGAGGTCCGAGTGGCCTATTGTCACAGAGGAACACCTACACGTTTACTGTCTGCCTGCTCACACAAAGACAACACCACAGCAAGACGGAGGACAAGCATCTCTTCCCTCCCTCCCTCCATCCCTCCCTCCCGGTTTCTCTTTCTTTCAGCCAATCGTTCATTCATTCATTCTCTCTTTTCTCCGACTGAAAGAAAGAAGATTTAGAAAACACAGCTTTCACAGCTCTGTGTAGTGACAGTCTTGTCTTTGAGGCTGAGACTAAGTACACAGGCAAAGAAACGCCCACTCTCTTAACCATAGCTAATGCTCAAAGCCAGCCCATTGATTCCTCCCTCTCGACTCTCCCCCATCGTCTCAGCCGGCCTGATGTCCTGGCAGTGACACTGCTAATGGACCCCCGGTATTCAGTGCTGGCTCTGTCGCTCCGTTAACCCCCCCCCCCCATAACCCTATCCCCCGCCCACCTCCATCCAAGCCCCAGTCACTTCAACCTGTTGCTGTCCAGAGTCTGCGTTATTTACCCAACAAAGCCAACAGTCCAGAGTCTGCGTCGTTTACCCAACAAAACCAACAGAGTCTTTGTTGGTTTTGTTTGGTAAACAACACAGACTCTGGACTCTGTTGGTTTTGTTGGGTAAACAACAGAGTATGTGTTGTTTACGCAACAAAACCAACTGAATCCAGAGTCTGTGTTGTTTACGCAACAAAACCAACTGAATCCAGAGTCTGTGTTGTTTACCAAACAAAACCAACAGAATCGAGAGTCTGTGTTGTTTACCAAACAAAACCAACAGAATCGAGAGTCTGTGTTGTTTACAACACAACCAACAGAATCGAGAGTCTGCGTTGTTTATGTTGACTATCTCTGTGTTGTCATGTGAAGCGCCCCAGCCCTCGTTGCCATGCGGTAGATTCTGTCCTCTCTATTCTTTCAAGCTGCTTCCATGGACTGGACTCGCTCTAAAGACGCCATCAGCAGTTTGTTTTTAAAGTCCTATTTGACTGAGTATCAGCCTCTGTGACAGTATGTGGTTGACTGAGTATCAGCCTCTGTGACAGTATGTAGTTGACTGAGTGTCAGCCTCTGTGACAGTATGTAGTTGACTGAGTATCAGCCTTTGTGACAGTATGTAGTTGACTGAGTATCAGCCTCTGTGACAGTATGTAGTTGACTGAGTATCAGCCTCTGTGACAGTATGTAGTTGACTGAGTGTCAGCCTCTGTGACAGTATGTAGTTGACTGAGTATCAGCCTTTGTGACAGTATGTAGTTGACTGAGTATCAGCCTCTGTGACAGTATGTAGTTGACTGAGTATCAGCCTCTGTGACAGTATGTAGTTGACTGAGTATCAGCCTCTGTGACAGTATGTGGTTGACTGAGTATCAGCCTCTGTGACAGTATGTGGTTGAGGATGCGGTGTAGGACGTCATCGTCAAACAGCGGTCTGTCACCGCCCTCATCGTTTATTTATTTGATCTTTTGACCTCACCTCTTTTGCTTCTTCTGCCAGCTTTAATGGTCATCCTGAGCGTGTTTTAAATGACCCTGGGAATTGTAGTTTCTTCTTTCTCGAACTAAACGAGATGTTACGGCTTGACCCTCGCTGTGTGGAACTTCGCCCCACCCCCAGCCCCTAACCCCCTGACCGCACGCTCTAAACCGGCCAGCATGGCCGAGGCACAATGCTGCTGAGGGGGCACTGAGAATGGACGCTCCTGCTTGGGGTTAAAACCGCCCCTATTGTTGGAGCCGGGGTAATGGCATGGCACTAAAACTACACAGGTTTGGAAGGGGGGAATAAAACACAACAATGATTGTAAGGGGAAAAGATATACGCCTCTCAAATAAGCGCTGCAGCCTTTTCCTGACCGTCCTCAATAAATGCTTTGAGGCGGTGTGGAACTGGGTTGATGGAATACAAACTCAGTCATACACAGGGAAAACAAAGAGGGCTCAACGCATTCTATCAGAGTATATTTTAGATATATATTTAGTCCTTCTTAGTCGTAAGCTCTTCCCAGTTAAGAATCAATACAAAGTCCTACGAATGCCTATTCTATTCTATTATATTCTAGCTAAATGCCAATGTTTATTTTCTCTGTGTTTCTGTGTGTGTGTATGTGTGTGTGTGTGTGTGTGTGTGTGTGTGTTTGTGTGTGGGTGTGTGTGTCTGTGTGTGCGTGTCTGTGTGTGCGTGTGTGTGTGTGTGTGTGTGTGTGCACGTGCGTGCGTGCGTACATGTGTCTATGTGTGTCTGTGTGTGTGTGTGTGTGTGTGTGTGTGTGTGTGTGTGTGTGTGTGTGTGTGAGGCACTGAAGAAAAAGGCGGAGAAGGCCAAACTTGTGCTGGTCCCTCAGAAAGCTGTAGTCCAATTCCCTTCACAACCCATTGCCCTGGTGAGACATTCCACTACAACTCCCATAATGCCCCTTTCCAAGTGCCGCAGTATGAACCAAGCTTAACGAGAGCTGCTCCTCTGATTGACAGGTACCTGGAGGGGATGAGCTGGCCGAACAGCTGGAGAAGATGATGAAGAACGAGAAGGAACACCTCCAGACCATTGACAGGTAACGTGCAGGAGCCCACACAGGACTGGAACACCTCCAGACCATTGACAGGTAACGTGCAGGAGCCCACACAGGACTGGAACACCTCCAGACCATTGACAGGTAACGTGCAGGAGCCCACACAGGACTGGAACACCTCCAGACCATTGACAGGTAACGTGCAGGAGCCCACACAGGACTGGAACACCTCCAGACCATTGACAGGTAACGTGCAGGAGCCCACACAGGACTGGAACACCTCCAGACCATTGACAGGTAACGTGCAGGAGCCCACACAGGACTGAAAAGCACTCCATTAAAGACCATCACAATCCCTACGTATGCAAAGTCGTAGTTTCACCTTCACCACCATCTGTAGGACTGTGGACTGTGTCATTCTGCCTGTGTGGACTGTGGACTGTGTCATTCTGCCTGTGTGGACTGTGGACTGTGTCATTCTGCCTGTGTGGACTGTGTCATTCTGCCTGTGTGGACTGTGGACTGTGTCATTTTGCCTGTGTGGACTGTGGACTGTGTCATTCTGCCTGTGTGGACTGTGGACTGTGTCATTCTGCCTGTGCGGACTGTGGACTGTGTCATTCTGCCTGTGTGGACTGTGTACTCTGTGATTCTGCCTGTGTTGAGTTTGTACAAATGTAAATTGTACTTTGTAATTTTGCCTGTGTTGAGTTTGTACTATGTGTTTTTGTCTGTGTTGACTGCGTACTGTGTGGTTCTGACTGTGTGGTGCTGACTGTGTGATGTGTGGTTCTGACTGTGTTGACTGTGTGGTTCTGACTGTGTTGACTGTGTACTGTGTGGTTCTGACTGTGTGGTGCTGACTGTGTACTGTGTGGTTCTGACTGTGTTGACTGTGTACTGTGTGGTTCTGACTGTGTTGACTGTGTACTGTGTGGTTCTGACTGTGTTGACTGTGTACTGTGTGGTTCTGACTGTGTTGACTGTGTACTGTGTGGTTCTGACTGTGTTGACTGTGTACTGTGTGGTTCTGACTGTGTTGACTGTGTTGTTCTGACTGTGCTGACTGTGTACTGTGTGGTTCTGACAGTGTTGACTGTGTTGTTCTGACTGTGCTGACTGTGTACTGTGTGGTTCTGACTGTGTACTGTGTAGTTTTGACTGTGTACTGTGTAGTTCTGACTGTGTACTATGTAGTTCTGATTGTGTACTGTGTGGTTCTGACTGTGTTGACTGTGTGGTTCTGACTGTGCTGACTGTGTACTGCATGGTTCTGACTGTGTTGACTGTGTACTGTGTAGTTCTGACTGTGCTGACTATATTTCTCTGTGTTCCTGGCTCTTTCTGCAGGCTGCAGAAACAGCTGCTCATCTCCGAACACGCTGCAGAGAAGAAGTGTGAGGTCCTTCGTCAGAGGTAATGGCAAACATCTGTTTTATATATACTAAATACTATATAATATATATACTGTATATCTATATATATAGATATATTTACATATTTTATTATGTAACCCCCCCACCTCACCCCCCCCCCCCCCAGCATGAATCAAATATCACTTTTCTGTTATTGAACTTCAAAGTGCTGTTTGAGTTTGCTGATTTGGTTGAACTCCAGCCCTGTTTGATTGTGTGTGTCTGCCCAGTTTGTTAGCCGTCAAAGACGAGATGTTCCTACGACAGACACTACAGCGCCAATCAGTGTCGCTGCGTCATGCCTCTGTCAGCTACGCGGTGAGGGAGCTCACACACACACACACACACACACACACACACACACACACACACATACACATACACACACACCAACACACACACACACACACACACACACACACACACACACACACACACACACACACACACACACACACACACACACACGCACACACATTTACACACACACACACACACACACACACACACACACACACACACACACACAGAATAACTTTCATTGAGACACACACACACACACACACACACACACACAGAATAACTTTCATTGAGACACACACACACACACGCACACAGAGGACGTCTCCGTCCGAGGTAATAGAGCTGGGCCAGTTGTTTGTTGTGGCTTGTCAGATCCACTGACACCAGAAGATCAGGGTTGAACAGGTGCAGGCTCCATTAAGCCCCTGGCCTCATCGCCCTCCTCAATTGGTTCTCTCTCTCAATTACTGATGAATATTCATCGCTCTCTCTCTGTCTGCAGGGGTTTTGTTTTGCTGCGTCTCCGTCCTTTTCACTCACTCACACACACTTTACGCACACACACACTTCACACACACACACACACACACACACACACATACACACACACACACACACACACACACGACACAGTGTTGATTTTTTTATAACGTAATAATTACAGTGAGTAGGGAATCTTACTTAGCAATAGATCCATGTTTAAAAGCCTATCAGTGTGGCTGATAGGAAACATGAACAGTGGACCATACTGCCTCCCAGCATCACATTCCTCCAAACACACACAACAACACAGTGTTGGACTGCACAAAACGCTGGTACTGTTTGCACATAACAAGTTCAATAAACCGTGTACAGACATGCCTTATTGAATAGAGAACAATATATAAATTGTTGCAAATTCATTTTGGTCGTAGCTTGTTCTTGGTGGAATGTGAAGACAACATTTTCAAAATTAGGCATCTATTTTTTGCCAAACGTAATATATGCTGACTATTCATCTTTAACCTATGCACAGATTAATTAAAACATCATAAACTTGTTTTTTCAGATTTATAATAGCTTGAAACCGTTTTATTTATAATAGCTTGAAACTGTTTTATTTATAATAGCTTGAAACCGTTTTATTTATAATAGCTTGAAACCGTTTTATTTATAATAGCTTGAAACCGTTTTATTTATAATAGCTTGAAACCGTTGCTATGCTTTCCTATGATCTCTGCGTCTGATGTCCTGCTGGTGCTAGGTGGTGAGTACCCAGAGTCCAGCCCAGAATCGGGGAACAGTAAAGGTGGGTACTGCGGCCATCTTGTTTCATATAAAGTGTGTCCCCAACAGTGAAACCCCTGTTACACTTTATATGTGGAATCTAACATAGATAATAAATGCAATAAATGTTTTAGTTTAAAATATATCTTCACTAATTTCTAACAATAATTTGAATGATGAAAATGGTTTTTTATGCCTATTTCTATTCATATTATTTTCTTTTCTATTCATATTTACTGTAGCCTCTAATCGGGTCAGGCCTTCAGACAGCCAGACTGGAGATGGGTGAGTTGAAAGGGACGGCCAGACTCTATTCTGCAGGTTACACTCTACATTCCATACGTTTGTGTTCCCAAGTAAACACTCTTCTTCTCGAGTTGTCCTCAAGATTTAGACGTTTAGATTAGAACCGTTTCAAGTTAGCGAACGCAGAGCAGGTACTGTATCTCTACACCATAAGCATCCAAAGCATTTGATTGAGAAATGCCAGGTGTGAAAAGACATTCTCAAAATTTTGCATTATTGAACTATTATAAATGTTATGCTGTTGACAAATCTGAAGCATAGTATAGCCATTACCAATCAATGAACCCAGCCAATCAATCTGTCTTTATCTTTGGCTGCACCATTCACGCAAGTGAATGTAACGCAAAGTTTACAGATAAAAAAAAAGCTTAAACGAAGTGGAATAGTAAAGATTAAAATAAGATGCTTTTTCTTCATTGTCATCATCCTCCTCTTCCTCATCATCATCATCATCACTTCCTTTGTCCTTAAGCGTTTAGAGGAAGCAGATATCCAGGTATGGATCGAGATGTATCTGTTGACACTGAGTATCTGAGCCAAGCCACTTTTAATCTCTGCGTATCCCCCTCCTATTGACTCTGCAGTAATTGGTCTCAGTGCTAATGAGCTTAGTGGACATGACCAGGGTCTGATAAGAGCGTGAGGCTTAAGCTCCTTCTCAGTCAATACCCCCCCCCACCCCCCCGCCCCCTCCATACACCCACACACACACACACACACACACACACACCCTCCCCGCTCCCGGCTAGACCACAGCCATAGCTATCTGCGGCACAGAAGCTGTTCCTCTCATCACAGGGATTATAGTGCTGTCGCAAAAGGATGAAGGATGTCAACAAGGAGATCATCTAGGTTAACTATGCCCTAGGGGAAGTCTGTTAGGCCAGAGCTTGTTGCCTCATTTTGGCCCTGACACTTTTTGAATGGTGGCCTTAAAAATAAGTCAGTGATTAATAAATCAGTAGTGGAAAATAAAAAAATTATTCAAGGAACAGTTAGTTTGTATAACACACTCTGTAATGGACATTTTCAAAATTGGAAAAGATAGAATTTTTTTTCTCTCTCAAACATCAATAAGTGGCTTTGGAGCCTTTTTATTGAGCAGCATGTGTTACACAGATGAACCCCCCCCCCCCCATGCTGCTCCAGCCACTCTTCATGTGTGATCCACACGTTGTCACAACTTTATAGGTCATTTCTCACTCATCTTCTCTCCAAACCTGTCAGCTCTTTAGTCACTGTGAGTGCTCTGAGAGTGAGCTCTGTGACTCACTCCCTCTGTGGCCTGGTGATCAAGCACTGCCTCCCAATTCATACAGCTCTGACGTGCGACGTGGTGGACGCTGACACAGCGATGAATGGGACCCCTGGTGCTCCATCAGACCCTGGAGGGGTGCAGACCCCCTGGACACTGACCCTTTGGGGCGCGCTGCGGGCCAACAGGGCCCAAACTCCACCAAACCCCCGTCCCCTCTCACCCCCCGCCCAGCCCCATAGATCAAACCCGTGTGACACTAGTGTGTAAGTGTGTGTGTAAGTGTAAGTGTGTAAGTGTGTGTGTAAGTGTAAGTGTGTAAGTATGTGTGTAAGTGTAAGTGTGTAAGTGTGTGTGTAAGTGTAAGTGTGTAAGTGTGTGTGTAAGTGTAAGTGTGTAAGTGTGTGTGTAAGTGTAAGTGTGTAAGTGTGTGTGTAAGTGTAGTTTTAGTTTCCATGCTCAGTCTTAGAGAGTCTGTCACAGAGGTCTAACACCTGTGTGTGTGAGGTCTCTACCTTCAGCTAAACATATTACTAAGTAGAGCAAACCTTTCCATATCAAACTGCTAGTCGTTAGAAACACAGAGGAACATTTCGTTTTTCTGTACCAATACTTCATTGGTTAGTGACCAACTTCTTATATGGATTTTTTTAAACGTTCCACCTGTTCACTCCCGTCCTCCTCCTCCTCCTCCTCCTCCTCCTCCTCCTCCTCCTCCTCCTCCTCCTCCTCCTCCTCTCCTCCCATGCCGTCTCTCCAGACAGCGGTTGACCCCTGTGTGTGGGTTAGGCTTCGGGGTTACTCGGGTAGATAAGGAGCCCACAGTAGTTGATGCCTCTCCTCTCCTCTCTGTGTCAGGGTTAGATAAGCCCCATAGGGACCAGCCTCTAAACACAGCCTCCAAACACTGCCCTGTGCCCCAGACAGCAGGCTGTGGGGTTAGGGTTAGATAAGCCCTATAGGGACCAGCCTCTAAACACAGCCTCTAAACACTGCCCTGTGCCCCAGACAGCAGGCTGTGGGGTTAGGGTATGATAAGCCCTATAGGGACCAGCCTCTAAACACAGCCTCCAAACACTGCCCTGTGCCCCAGACAGCAGGCTGTGGGGTTAGGGTATGATAAGCCCTATAGGGACCAGCCTCTAAACACAGCCTCTAAACACTACCCTGTGCCCCAGACAGCAGGCTGTGGGGTTAGGGTATGATAAAGCCCTATAGGGACCAGCCTCTAAACACAGCCTCTAAACACTACCCTGTGCCCCAGACAGCAGGCTGTGGGGTTAGGGTATGATAAGCCCCATAGGGACCAGCCTCTAAACACAGCCTCTAAACACTGCCCTGTGCCCCAGACAGCAGGCTGTGGGGTTAGGGTAAGATAAGCCCCATAGGGACCAGCCTCTAAACACAGCCTCTAAACACTGCCCTGTGCCCCAGACAGCAGGCTGTGGGGTTAGGATATGATAAGCCCCATAGGGACCAGTCTCTAAACACTGCCCTGTGCCCCAGACAGCAGGCTGTGGGGTTAGGGTATGAAAAGCCCTATAGGGACCAGCCTCTAAACACAGCCTCTAAACACTGCCCTGTGCCCCAGACAGCAGGCTGTGGGGTTAGGGTATGATAAGCCCTATATGGACCAGCCTCTAAACACAGCCTCTAAACACTGCCCTGTGCCCCAGACAGCAGGCTGTGGGATTAGGGTTAGATAAGTGCTATAGGGACCAGCCTCTAAACACAGCCTCTAAACACTGCCCTGTGCCCCAGACAGCAGGCTGTGGGGTTAGGGTTAGATAAGTCCTATAGGGACCAGCCTCTAAACACAGCCTCTAAACACTACCCTGTGCCCCAGACAGCAGGCTGTGGGGTTAGGGTATGATAAGCCCTATAGGGACCAGCCTCTAAACACAGCCTCTAAACACTACCCTGTGCCCCAGACAGCAGGCTGTGGGGTTAGGGTATGATAAGCCCTATAGGGACCAGCCTCAAAACACAGCCTCTAAACACTACCCTGTGCCCCAGACAGCAGGCTGTGGGGTTAGGGGACCGCACCGAGGCCTCTCTCCCTCCAGCCATCATCATCATCATCATCATCATCATCATCAGGTCTGAGAGTGTGAGGCTTTTGGCTTTTGACCGATTAGGGGTCAAACGGCTGCCTCCCTCCCTCCCTCCCTCCCTCCCTCCCTCCCTTCCTCCCTCCCGCCCTCCCTGCCGGTCAGTCAGCCATCATCATCATCAGGGCTGAGGGGTGTGAAGGACTTTGGCCTCGTGGGGTCTTGAACACTTTCTACTATCTCTGACTGTGTCTGTCTAGGGGGCTGACCCTTGACTGAGAGAGGGACGTGTTGACATAGCAGCTGGTCAACAACAAACTGTCCGTGTAGCTGAACCTCGACCACACAGCCTGGGGCTGCTGGATTTCACACTTCAAATCACATTTGACCACTTCACCGTGCCGCTATGTCGATTTAAAAATATACATGTTTTGCCTTCTTTCCGTGAGTTTACCTCTCTGTGTGAGGTTGGGGATTAGGGAAGGCGTCTTCTAACTTTAAACTTTGGTGAGATGGACAGGAGTGTTTAGCTTTCGGCTAATGTACGTTAGCTATTTACCATTTCAAAAAAAACGGACACATTTGATATTAAAACATGAATATAAAACCCTTACTTTATTAAAACTGTGTGTTAGGATGTGGTTAAAAGTCGTCAAATGAACTGTAAACGAGATTCCTGTGAAAGGAAAAGGAAGAGAGAGTAGTGAGGACAGAAAAGCCATGTTGTTAGCAGAGCACACAAACGTGATGGATCTCCGCTGAGCCATGGCTGGCTGAATACGTCTGGACCCATATGCTGGGCCACAAAGCAGCGTTTAAAGAGCCAGGCCCTCCACATTAAACACCATAACAGTCTGTGTTCATGGTAAGTTATCAATCCCAATTAATCACCTCTCACAATGGCTCCGCTGATGTGTCCAAGGCTCCTGAAAGCTGGAGGTCAAGACGAGAGCAGAGCGGAGATCAGGGACCTATTCTACATTCACAACGTTTACCCCCCCTCCCCCTCCTCCTCCTCCCTCCTGCTTTTTTTTCCTCTTAATTTCGCAGCAATGCCAAACCCCCCCACCACCACCACCCTCCTCCCCACTTCCACCAACACAAGCCTCTGCATTTTTCATATTCAAAACATCAGGAAAAGAATGAACAAAAAAGGATCAAACCAATCCTAAACAAACAGAGAGAGAGAGAGAGAGAGAGAGAGAGAGAGAGAGAGAGAGAGAGGGAGAACAGAGAAAGGAGAGGAAGGATAGGAGACTGATGGATGGAGTGTTTAAGGGGCATTCTCTGTGATAAAGAGATTTACCCTGACCAGTCCATTCTCCACCCTCCTCCTCCGCCTCTCGCTCAGCGCTGTGGATGTGAATGGTATTGTTGAGCTTCCCCATTCCTGTGCTCCTGAAAGAGGGGTGACATGGTGTGTGTGTGTGTGTGTGTGTGTGTGTGTGTGTGTCCCGTGGCTTGGGGCTGGGTGGATGGCGGCTCTGACCTCCTCATGTCGCCCCTCCCCTGGGAGGCGCCCTGCCATTCAACCCCCTGGTCATCCAGAAGCCACCAGGAGCGGCATGGTAACCACCTACTCTCAATGAATGGCCAATTTTATTGTGGGAGACCACAATGAGATTAGAGCTTTGAAGTGGAGAGGATGGGTGGTGTGATAAACATGCACGCACACACGCACACACACACACACACACACACACACACACACACATAGTTGGGTAGCGTAGTGATATATATACAGTGCCTTGCAAAAGTATTCACCCCCCTTGGCATTTTTCATGTTTTCTTGCCTCACAACCTGGAATTAGAATGGATTGTTTGAAGGTTTGCATCATTTCATCCAGAGAACATGCCTACAACTTTGAAGTTTTTGAAGCTATTCACCCCCTAAGGTCAGTACTTTGTAGAGCTGCCTTTTGTGGCAATTACAGCTGCAAGTCGCTTTGGATAAGTCTCTATGAGCTTGCCACATCTTGCCACTGGGATTTTTGCCCATTCCTCAAGGCAAAACTGCTCCAGCTCCTTCATGTTGGATGGTTTCCGCTTGTGAACAGCAATCTTCAAGTCTGACCACAGATTCTCAATTGGATTGAGATCTGGGCTTTGACTAGGCCATTCCAACACATTTAAATGTTTTCCCTTAAACCACTCGAGTGTCGCTTTAGCAGTATGCTTCGGGTCATTGTCCTGCTGGAAGGTGAACCTCCGTCCCAGTCTCAAATCACAGGCAGACTGAAACAGGTTTTGCTGAAGAATATCCCTGTATTTAGCACCATCCATCTTTCCCTCGACTCGAATCAGTTTCCCAGTCCCTGCTGCTGAAAAACATCCCCACAGTATGATGCTGCCACCACCATGTTTCACTGTGGGGATGGTGTTCTTGGGGTGATGGGATGTGTTGGGTTTGCGCCAGACATAGCGTTTTCCTTGGTGGCCGAAAAGTTCAATTTTAGTCTCATCTGACCAGAGCACCTTTCTCCATACATTTGGGGAGTCGCCCACATGCCTTTTGGCAAACTCAAAACGTGCCATCTTATTTTTAACACTAAGTAATGGCTTTTTTCTGGCCACTCTTCCATAAAGCCCAGCTCTATGGAGTGTACGGCTTATTGTGGTCCCATGTACAGATACACCAGTCTCGGCTGTGGAACTCTGCAGCTCCTTTAGGGTTACCTTTGGTCTCTGTGCTGCCTCTGATTAATGCCCTCCTTGCCCGGTCTGTGAGTTTTGGTGTGCGGCCCTCTCTTGGCAGGTTTGTTGTGGTACCATGTTCTTTCCAAATGAAGATGATGGATTTGATGGTGCTCCGGGGGATCATCAAAGATTTGGATATTTTTTTATAACCCAACCCTGACTTGTACTTCTCAACAACTTTGTCCCTGACTTGTTTGGAGAGCTCCTTGGTCTTCATGGTGTGATGCCTCTTGCTTAGTGGTGTTGCAGCCTCTGGGACCTTTCAGAAAAGGTGTGTTTATACTGACAGATCATGTCACACTTAGATTACACACAGGTGGACTTCATTTCACGAATTATGTTACTTCTGAAGGTAATTGGTTGCACCAGAACTTTTGAGGGGCTTCATAGAAAAGGGGGTGAATACATATGCACATGCCAATTTCCAGATTTTTATTTAAAAAAATTATTTTTAATATATATTTTTCTCATTTCACTTCACCAACTTAGACTATTTTGTGCAGATCCATCACATAAAATTCAGATTAAAAAAACATTTAAATTACAGGTTGTAATGTAAAAAATAAGTAACTAGCCAAGGGGGGTGAATACTTTTGCAAGGCACTTTATATACATATATATATATACTGTATATATTCACTGCTGACAG
>JAPMUY010010226.1:72500-96886 GCA_026901105.3 Galaxias olidus
GCCTTGAGCGGCGTTCAGTTCTGAACTCGCCCACGGATGATTGTGTTAACTTCTTGTAATGAATCAACCGACACTTCGTAGCTCGCAAGATAACTCAATAACAGTCTCTGATTTGACACTTACGAGGCAGTTATTTTCATGTCTGGCACTGATGGTGACCTGACAACGTGTTTAACCTAATAAAACAATTATAAAATTCTTGACACTTCACTCTGAATATTTGCCTTGTGGTACCCTACACCATTTCAGCTCAACAGTAAAACACGATGACTCACTACAAGACCCTCTTATTTTTTTTACCTTAGCACTATGGTTTATCCTGTTGTCATAGGAACAGGTTTTAAATATACACACCCTAGCCTGTGCTCCTCTCTCAGTAGGAAGTCGCTGCATCGTTCACCACACGAACGCCTGCTCAGTCACTGATATGCTCGTATTATAACACTTGCAACAATGGTCTCGTTATTAAGCTGTGAAAACACAACCTACACTAGTTAAAGTTAATGTATTGTTGCCCTGTCTGTCTGTCGGATGGTTTCCCTGTCTGTCTGTCTGTCTGTCTGTCTGTCTGTCTGTCTGTCTGTCTGTCTGTCTGTCTGTCTGTCTGCCGGTTGGTTGGTTTCCCTTTCTGTCGGATGGTTTCCCTGTCTGTCTGTCTGTCTGTCTGTCTGTCTGTCTGTCTGTCTGTCTGTCTGTCTGTCTGTCTGTCTGTCTGCCGGTTGGTTGGTTTCCCTTTCTGTCGGATGGTTTCCCTGTCTGTCTGTCTGTCTGTCTGTCTGTCTGTCTGTCTGTCTGTCTGTCTGTCTGTCTGCCGGTTGGTTGGTTTCCCTGTCTGTCGGTTGGTTGGTTTCCCTGTCTGTCTGTCTGTCTGTCTGTCTGTCTGTCTGTCTGTCTGTCTGTCTGTCTGTCTGTCTGTCTGCCGGTTGGTTGGTTTCCCTTTCTGTCGGATGGTTTCCCTGTCTGTCTGTCTGTCTGTCTGTCTGTCTGTCTGTCTGTCTGTCTGCCGGTTGGTTGGTTTCCCTGTCTGTCGGTTGGTTGGTTTCCCTGTCTGTCTGTCTGTCTGTCTGTCTGTCTGTCTGTCTGTCTGTCTGTCTGTCTGTCTGTCTGTCTGTCGGTCTGTCGGTCTGTCGGTTGGTTTCCTGTCTGTCTGTCTGTCTGTCTGTCGGTCTGTCGGTTGGTTTCCTGTCTGTCTGTCTGTCTGTCTGTCGGTCTGTCGGTTGGTTTCCTGTCTGTCTGTCTGTCTGTCGGTCTGTCGGTTGGTTTCCTGTCTGTCTGTCTGTTGGTTGGTTTGTCTGTTGGTCTGTCGGTTGGTTTCCTGTCTGTCTGTCGGTTGGTTTGTCTGTCTGTCTGTCTGTCTTCATTCGTGTCTTTCTCTGTTTTCCTGTATCTCTGTATGTCTGTTGTCCTGTCTCTGTCTGTTTTTCTTTATAGTTTTGTATTTCTCTGTCTGTCTCTGTCTTTCTTTCTATTTTACTCTTTCTGTCTATTTTCCTGCCTGCCTGCCTGCCTGCCTGCCTGCCTGCCTGCCTGCCTGCCTGCCTGCCTGCCTGTCTGCCTGCCTGCCTGCCTGCCTGCCTGCCTGTCTGTCTGTCTGTCTGTCTGTCTGTGTCTCTAACTAATTGGCTCCATTTACAGGCTGGGTAAACAGTGGAGCTGGTTGTTGGGGATTCCTGTGGTGTTGGATCATGCCGTGTTAATGATGGTCTCTACGTGGCCTGGAAGACGTCCCAGTGCACACTGGCTCCTAGCCATCCGAGGGCACAGCTCCTACACTGCTGCTGCTGCAGCTAGAACTAGTCAGCCACAACCCAGTCTGTAACAGTGTTGTTCCAGAGCCCAGTCTGTAACAGTGTTGTTCCAGAGCCCAGTCTGTAACAGTGTGTTCCAGAGCCCAGTCTGTAACAGTGTGTTCCAGAGCCCAGTCTGTAACAGTGAGTTCCAGAGCCCAGTCTGTAACAGTGTTGTTCCAGAGCCCAGTCTGTAACAGTGTTGTTCCAGAGCCCAGTCTGTAACAGTGTGTTCCAGAGCCCAGTCTGTAACAGTGAGTTCCAGAGCCCAGTCTGTAACAGTGTGTTCCAGAGCCAGAGAATAGTTTGTTATGAGGCAGAATGATATAGGCTGAGTTCTGGAATGACCTGAGTTCTGAGAAACACTGATCCACTGGGTTCTAAGATATATTGGAGATGAGTGAGTTCTAAAACACACTGTGATAACAACTTTGTTGCCTAAAAATAAGTAATTTTATTTCTCTATACCACTTGTAAAATAAATAAAGTTGTGGTATCAAATATTTTTCATTACTCCATAGGGATGTATATTTTTTTCTAAATATTGTATCAAACTATCTAATTTACTAAAAATCCAATTGCACACTGCAGGCTAATCTATCAGAAGTTTTAGTAAACTGGTTTTACTCAGACTATAGACACTTTTTTAGACTAATTTACAGGTACTGTATGTGTGCTAACCAATATTCTAATGCACATATCCTCCTTTGCCTTTGCCATATTTTATCCACTTAACTTTTATAAATAAATAAATCAAGTGGATGTTGAAGAATAAGTATTTTAAAAATGGTCTGGTTACTTATGGTTTTGTAACACTTTTTGTGGCACTGTTGCTTTGAATTAAAACGTACACGAAACGACTGATATGTAATTTATATATTATATTAACATGGCTACATTTCTGTAATTCAAATGTTATATAAACATGATGGCTTCGCAGATATGCAGATTGATTTAATTCGTTTATTTATTTATTTTTTTTACTATTTTGGATGTTTAGTTTTGGATTTCAAATTAGGAATATCCCTTCTGCTCTGCAAATATATATACAAACATGCAACGAACCAATTCCAGAAAATTTAAATCAAATGGTATCCTGCAGCTTTCATTTTGAAATGATTTGACCTTCCCACAAAGCAGTACTTTTCCTTCCTTGATGAAATGGTTTGTGTGCCACTTGACTCACACACTCACAGCTGCATTTGTCTTGCAAATCCTTCCCCGCTGCGCGGAGTTTAGAAAAGGAAAAGAGATCGGTCGGATGGCAGGGAAGTTCAGGCAACAAGTGCTGTTCCATAGATTGCCTTTGTGAATATCAAAACCGGAGCCAGTGAAAAATGATGCATGCTTTTACACTGCTGAATCCTGGCAACTGAGGAGAGAGGCTGACGAGGAAAGAAAGGAAGGGGGTAGGAAAAAAAAAAACCTGGAGCAGAAAAGTCGGCCTTGGAGAACAAAAGCTCCTCGCGCACATTTAACCGGGGTTGCAACGAGTTTTTTGTCCCTGCCGCATGACGGGCATCGGGGGAACATATTGTATCGAGATAGTTTTGAAGAGAATGCACGCGGCTGTGAGAGAAAGAGTTGCTTTGATCGACGCGCTGGGGTCCCCGGATCCCCTGGCGCGAGCAGACTGACTGCAAGGCGTTCATCACTTTTCAAGCCTAGACACACTTACAAACGCCGATGAATGAGATTAGCATATTTGTAATTTATCACAATTTTGTTTCACTTTTTGGTAAGTTATTCAAGGAAAAAACGTATACCAAAAGAAAATAGATCATTTATCAATAGCGCTATACGAGAGACTTGTCACAAGACTCAAAGAAAACTCTCAAAAAGAAAACGAAGATAAATTCAGAAATATCATGTTAGATTTTTTTTTGGTTTCATTTTCCCACTCGTATTAAACTTGTAAACCTGCGAATGAATAAATTAATGATTTATTTTATTCAACATATAGATTTTTATTTATCAAGGACAAATTGTATAGACTTGGATTTAACCATATAAACGAATAACAGTTCAAAGATTGACACGTATTTCCATAAAGTTCCGTGCGCTCTAGGCATGAAAAGAAGGCCACCACGGTGAGTTGATGAACTGTAATATTTCATATGGGGCACGAGAAAGCTGTGCACAATACTTCTCATATCCCCCCTTCTTTCATCCAGAACAAAGATCATAGCGAGACGTCTTTATGGCTAATTCATTGAAAAGCGCATCTCCCATTCCCCCGTTGAAAGGTCATATTTGCTGTGTATGGTCCACCAAGGGGGTTTCTCCAATAAGCACTCTAAGCCAGCTGGCTGTGTTGAGGAGAAGAAAAATATAAATATATATATATCGGTTTATGTTTAATATCTAAGGAGAAAGTGAGAGAATATATCATTATATCACTCATATTATTATGAAATAAAATAAGGCTTATTTCGTTTTTGGTAATAGTTTCAAATTGCTTATGATACGATCTTTGAAAGCACATGGAGCGTTGGTAATTTCAGTTGTTGATCATTTACCGTTACTCTGTTCTGCGCGCACAACTTAACGCCCTCTTTGAATGCATTAACTTATCCTTGGTTTTACAGTCTGTGTTAAAACACTTGGAGTAAAGTCTGACAATTTGCCAACAAGCCCCTACCCGCCCCCCCGCCGCCCCCCCCCCCCCCCCCCCACCCCTTCCTTTTTCCTTTTCTTGTACCACCCTCTTATTTCCTTTACTGACTCTGCCTGACTGAGAACACAAAATGACGACAATAACCTTGATATCAATCTAATGTTTGAGTAGCATTTTGCATTTGGGTGTAAAGAAATGTCTGTTTAAGTAAATCATCAAAATGTGGACAAAACGGACTAGACTAATTGGGCTGGCTTGAATTACGGGCAACATCAGCGCGCAATGAGACTATAAATACATCTTGCAACTTTTTACGCATGGACATATTTCATTGATATATTCAGAAATATGTTATCAAATCGCTACTTTGAGTTTGCGCCACTTGGTGATTTTCTTTACTGGATATACACCAAAACTATTTGACCATTCTGTTGACATACATATTTGCATTACCTTTACACAACATAATTAATATGTATGGATAAATGGTCATAAAAAAATTATCACGAGTCCGTAAAATGTAGACTTATAGACGCAGAGGGATTATTCTTATTTCAGGCCGTCCATTTTTATAAATCATTACAATATCCCTTGCACGCCGTTTATCGCCTAACCATCTACCCATGCGCAAAACAGAACATTCAAGCTGCCAATAAATATTAAGTTACTGAATTTCACATTAAAACGTTTCCAACATGTGACAAAATGCTGATGATTGTCTTCCTTTTGGTTACACGGTCAATTAAACTTGTTTTTCTTTTATAGAGCAGCTTGTGCAACCTGTGTGCGCGCGTCTTGGAGCCACTTGTTGCCTCGCCTTATCAACTTGGAGCCATTGAGAAGTTAAATATCCCTGGAAGCACACAAGTTACCATCTCGAGAGCTCCCCGAGGACAAAAGACCACAGCCTTAGTACCATATGCTTAATGGATACAGCCGTGGAGCCTCTAATCAAAGTAAAACGTGGTCTTTTAAATGTTGGATAGGCTCCTTTATTTGATTTAGATGGAGTACTTGCGCACAAAACCAAAGCGCGCGCCTCGGCATTGACTCGACCCCCTTTTCTTTCTTTTTAGGAGGCCAAAGCGACCACCACGTAGAGTCGTTTCATTACAACATAAGCTTTTCATCACTCGGCTTTGTCCTCACTGAAAGTAATGCTGTGAATCAATGAAATGACAATATTTTCTATCAGCTTGAA
Organism: Galaxias olidus; assembly: GCA_026901105.3. Taxonomy (NCBI): domain Eukaryota; kingdom Metazoa; phylum Chordata; class Actinopteri; order Galaxiiformes; family Galaxiidae; genus Galaxias; species Galaxias olidus. The sequence goes on from JAPMUY010010226.1 coordinate 78,106, forward strand.
GACTCCGTAGAAGGGCCCTCGAGCTTGGCAAAAATCAGGGCTCTTCATTCAATCCGCCACTCCGCACCTGTGGTCCCCCGCATTGAAAGTACACAAACCTGTCCCTATTATCATTAATCATTCACGAACAACACAAAGACTGAAATGGAGCAGGTTGAAGTCTGTTTATGGCTCGTAAATGTTTTTTCTGAAGATCTGCCCAAAGCTTTTTGTCTGACTCTCCATGCACCTCCAGCACGCTTCCCCTCCTCGCTCTCTTTCAGACATGGAGTAGGCTCTGTAGTTACCAATTTCTATCGTGACATCTGCTTAATCTTACTGATCAAAATATGGGAGACACAAAACATATGTAGGAGAGGATTTGTTAAATCCCTTTAATGAGTAATCAACGGTGGAAAAACAATGGACGCAGGGCAGTGTGGCACCTTGCAGCAGCCTGACAGGTCTCTTGTCGGCATAAATGTGAAAGAGGAAACGCCAGGTGATAGCGTTAAGAAACTCTATGTCCCAAAGAGCCAAGACCCACTCCCCCCTTTCTCTCTCCTTGAAAAATTAGCAGACATAAATTTAATTGGCTTATCAATCCTGCATGCGCAAAAGGACCTCTCGTCTAATTGCCTGCGGATGGACGCAAAGAACAAAACATGCCCAAAAGATTAAATGTTTGGCTGTCTGTCTGGCGTGGCGAGCCCTCGCCCCCCGAGTGTATCATTGAAAATGTTTTATTCTAACTGAACGTCATGCTTTACAGTCCCCCTTGTGCGTGAAGACAATAGTTGGCGGAACATTAAATAGTAGCAGTGCTGTGCCAAACCGTCTTGGAGACACTGTAAGAACCCCTCTCTCCCTCCCTCCCCCCACCCCCCTCTCTCTCCCTCTCTCTCTCTCAATCTCTGTGTTTGCTTATTCTTTAGGCAGCTGCTGTGTCCGACCCAGCTAGCACACAAAACAAGAAAAGAGAACTAGTTTGAAATACCAGGTGCATCCCATGAGAACGTCTGCGGAGATGGATCTGTGGCAGGCAGGACTTGGAGCTGCAATAAAGATATCATCTGAATTGTATAAAACGCCTCTGAATGCATTCCACGCCTGGGCATAGCATGGTCTTAGATATCCTCGCCTACCATTGCGCTCGTGCCCCTTGTTGCATCCATCTACCCCCCCTTCCCCCCTCCCCGCCCCATCCCCCGCCATCTTTCTCATCTAGTTTCCGAACAAACACCTGTTACTGTAAGACATGTTTTTAGTTGTTTTTTTAAAACATTGGGATAACCATGCGCACAATTGTAAAAACAAATAATTAAAAATAAAATTAAAATTAAAATAATCTTCATTTTTTGATTGGCATATTTGATTAAATCGTAGGGTCCCAGGGAAGCCACAAGAGTTTGCCTGCCTGGGCTAAAGTGGCCAAGCTTCCAGCTGGCAAACCGATGGAACCCAAAAGATAAAAATGATCCATTTAATAATAAAAAAAATGGTTGGAGGGCTAACCCCAGGCCACCGCCCTCATGAGTACATATTTCCGAAGCGCGATAATTCAGGAATCAAGCCGATTTGAAGTTTATGAGTGTCTTGTAAGCGTCCCTCTCTGTGAGTTAATAATTCGTGTTAAGGATTTAAATGAGTATTATCAGGCTATGCGGATTACAACGAGATTACTTTCATTTGATTTAGGTATAATATATCAGTGAAATCATATATTCATGTATTAATTTGGATGTTCTTAGTTGTGAAATATGTAAGTAATATTTGAATCAAGAAGATGTTGCCGAGACAGATTTGTCAATGGGTTGAAATGGTGCGTAAAAACCTGACAAATTGACACACTCGAAATATTATTATTTTTTAAATGCTTGTGTCTCAAACAGGAAAATAAAACACGTTTTGACAGTTTTACTTATTTTTCCTATTTTTTACCTATTTTTTATGAATTAACATTCATTCCACTGTAAGCCTATTTACATGTTTGTTCCAGTGACTTTGAAATACACCCATTGATTATGTATTTAATGTGCAGGTGATAATGTGCGAGTATAACACGCCATTTCCGCAACAGGTATAGTCTAGAAATACATATGTGTCCCAATTTAGCCTATATGTTTAGCCTATACGTGCATAATGAATTTCCTTTTTTCCCAGTCCACCATCGAGCTATTCTGAACCAAAGTGGAGCTTGGCATGGCTTTCTAATGTTCAGCCGTCTCAGACCTCGAAGAAAACCTGTCAGAGGGTAAATGGTAGAGCTCTTTAAAGCCTTGCCAAGACCGCCGCCGAGACTGACAAGATAGAGACCCGGACTATTTCAATTCCTTAAAAGCCTGTCCATTCCGCTTGGCTGGTACCGCGTCCAAAGAGTTCTGTGAGAGTTTATTTTTTGTATCTTTGCAATGCGCCTTTTACACAAAGCACCATCCCTTTGCCGCACAATACCAATTCTGTTGTGATATATTTTATTTCGGTTCACTTTCTTCAAATCCAAGCCCTCTTTGGAGTGCATGGGTATAGCTTACTTTATTAGGTGTAAGAGTGACTTGCTAACATTTGACTTTCTAATGACTGTAAACGAATTACATGGTCTGCAATGGCGTGTCTATAGGACGCGGAGAACTACTGTTATAATGAATCCTTAATGCAAACCGAGATTCAATTATAAATCCCCATGAGATCTGAAAACACACTCAAAACAACAGGGGTTGAGATGTTTAAAAAGCTTATAATAAATACTAGCCTATGTTTTGTTTGCAAAGGGACTATAATTCTTCAGTAAAAATGCCATAATTAAATATTAACAGCATGCCTATTGGCGAGGCATTTAAGAAAAATCTGAAAACACACAATAATACAAAATTTCCTTGATATTTTATCTTAAAAAACATATTAAATAGATTGTATCAAAACATACTCAAGTAAAAACTTGCATAGCGCTCTTTCTATTTTTTACTTTACCTCTCTCACGCATATCCCAAATTATTTATCCATGCGCATTGGTTGAATGACAGTATCAGAGTGTTTGGTCGTTTGGGCATGGGCATATACTTGAGGGCCATGCTTACAAGATGCTGCTGCAAAACTGACGTAGACATGGTAAGAGGGACGATTTTGGAATCGGGCCGCTACCACGGGAAAATGTCTCCTTGGACCACCTGGTAGCTTGCAGAGGGGGCATTCAACAGCTTACCGCCCGCCGCAAACCCAGATATATAATTTTATTCACGGTGCTTTACACAATGTAAACAAACAATCTCGTGTTTTTGTCGTATGATACAGACACTCATTCAGCTTGATAATAGCATGTGATTTGCATACTCGATTGAATGATGGAGAGAATGGAGTAGAGGGGAGGGGGGAGGCGGGGGGGTTGTTTATCCATATCTGCGAATAGCGGAGCCGGTATTACTGTCGGCTACCTGATATCTGGCACAAAATTGTGAATATCATTCAAAGTTTTGCCTCAAACTATATTTCTTTAATTTCTACATAAATAACAACAATCGTTTTTATTTTGCGTTCAATAAATGAAGCAAAGCTTTCCTTATCGTAAAAAGTGATAGGCTATAGGCGTATAGTAATATTAGCTTTATAGCCTAACATTATTTGCTAGTACAGCAACATTAATTTACCAGCGCTGAAGATAACCTCCAAATTCGTGAGCTTAGAGTCATAAGGTTCCATATGCGTTTAGGCTACTTAGGAGATATTGAGGATCAAAGTGTTCACATCTAAACTGGCAAAATGGGTATGCAGATTTTATTTTATGATTTATTCACCCCCCAAAAAAATATAAATAACATCACACAGGCATTAAGAAACACCCAAATGTGCAAAAAACTCAATTTCGACAAAAATGGAGATGAAACCTTATAACTAACTCTTAAGCTCACGCAATGCACTTTTGTATTTGATAAATGGGCCAATGTGCGCGCGCCCCAAAAGGAATAAGAATAAAACAACCCCTATTGAGATAAAATCAACACAACACAATTCATCATCAAAAGCTTTTATTTGAAAATTATATAAATATAAATAATAATTTCACAACTCAAGTATAAAAATAGTTTCTTTTTTCATCACTGTTAAATTAAAAACATATATTATCAAAATCATTCAAACAATTAACACATACAATACAATATTGCCACATGATTGCCAGTTGCCTGAATTTCAAATGAAGAAAATATAAATATTTACAGATCATTGAATCAACGATACAATATATTAACATCACATGGTGTTCACAAAAACAATGTGCTTTACGCACATTAACAAAATTAACATTTTCACATTTACAATGTGCGTCTTACAAGACAGTTTTATGTTTCAAATAAAATGTAGATGATTTTGGAACTTTTTAGTGTTAGTACTTTTTACGCCACCAAATTAAACGGAGGCTCGTTCTCAATGTTGTTTAGAGAGGATTTCATGTGCACTTTCCGTGGATCTTCCGGGGTCCATATTTTAGCGGTTCTGATGACGTTCTGATCTTTCAACTGTTTCTCGTCTGTCCAGGAGAGAGAGTGGCCAGCAAGTGGAGGCAGACCATAATCTGGGTCGCTAGGAGACGGAGATCCTGAGAGGAGAACAGAGGAAGAAAATAAGATTAGTTATTGACACAATACCAAACAAATTCCTAATCATATTTAATTATATTCATAATAATCGTATTAGTTTCATGACTGTGAGAATAGTGCATGTAAACAATTTTCTGAGCTACTCTTGTCTGTTGGAGGATAAATAACCTGTATTCGATTTTTAAAAAGGAAGTAACTTACTTGTCCCTCTGTGACAGATGATGACCTTCTTGGGCTGTGCTAACGCATCACTGTTGGCGTTGCGGATAGGCATGTCCGATTGCACCAACTCTGCTAGAAAGTTAATGTAACCGATGGCAAGGCGCAAGGTGTCTACTTTGGAGAGCCTTTTCTCGTACGGTAGAGTTGGGATGTGTGTCCGTAGCCCCTCAAAAGCGTCGTTAATAGACTGCATCCTCCTCCTCTCCCGTACATTAGCGGCCTGTCGCAGGTGTTGCATTTCTCTGTCTGATCGCATGCGCCTCCGCCGCTTCAGTAACGGGCCTTCTCCGTTCATTTGTGGCGAGAGCTCCGAGGTGCTGTCAGCGCAGCCGTAGGAAAAAGTGGAGGAGGATGAGGAGAAAGAGAAATTTCCAATGTCACAGTAGTCTCCATCCTGACCCACCGTCCGACCGCTGTCTTTGTAATAGTCTTGGAAATGGCTGGTAAGGAAATCAACGTCTTCGTCTAAAAACTCGTCCGTGTCCAAGTGGTCTCTTGAAGACTGGTCTGTGAAAAATTCGTCATCGTCAAAGTAAGGGGAGGAGAATGAGTCCAGGCCTGTGAACGGATCCAAGACGGTGTCCATGTCTTCTATAAACGAGGACAAAAGTTTTATTTTAACTCTTTGCTCTTGTTGCTCTCCTTGGACTGCAAAGAGTTATTCGCTGAAGAACAGATTCGCGAGGACCATTTATAAGGACCAACACCGTCGCGTGCCGTTTCACAGAACCGCCAACCAATCAGCGCTCAATCCGCGCGAAGCTCCTGGCGCATCTCGGGATAATCCCGTGTCACCCCGCCCCTTTCTCTCTTTCTTTCTTTCATTAAAGTCAATCTCAAAGCGTTTGTTTAACATGAAATTACATATTTTCAAAAATAAAGCTAAAATAAGTAGCCTGCATTCATTTTTGCTGAACATTAGTATAATATCATTGCTTGTGTGGAGAAAATCTTAGCCTGTCAATTGTTGTAGGCCTTTGGTAAAAAAAAACAAAAAAACTTCCATATGAAATTTTCATTGGCATATTGGATTATAATATTGTCAGCGATTAGGCACTTTTAAGGTTGTTTTCCACTTGCATTTTTTCTTATTTTAAACCATAAGAAAAGACATCAACCTTGGCAATAAAAACATTAGCGCACACAATATAATATTTATATATGCACCACTCTGGTCTATGTCCTTGACGGTCCCTTGTCCCTGCTAATTCTTTAAACAATATGTTCCAGGCTAAACCAAACACTCAAACGCTTAATAGGCTTTTGGCGTCCTCAAACAGCAGATAACAAAGTATTTCAATGAACAATATTTACGAGCAATTAAAGGGCTCATTAAAGGTAAAATTCATTGAATCCTTCCAACTGTCGCCTAACACATATCCTATAATAAGGTGCACGTGCCCACATACCTGTTTCTTTTAATTGACAGCTAACACCATGCAATGGCAGGCAACACGCGCAGTAGCTTTTATAAGCATTGACGACTCAATTATGTGGCTTACTCTGTAGTCCTCTAGCTCATCGATCCATACAACTCAGAGCAAACATTCGTTAGAGACTAATGCCAGTCAAGTGAAGGACATGTCACCTCCGAGATATATAGGCAATAAGGGGAAAGATATATTAAGGCGCGTGCGCATCAATCATCTTTTATTTACCAGCACGGACGCATTTGTGTCAACAAGTGGACACATACCACTCGCCTGCTCACGCGACAATCAATAACGAGTGAATGAGAGCACTCTATCGACAAAGAGGGGGCGTGGAGCCTCCTCAATAGCGACACAGGTCGTCTCTCTTGTCACAGTAAATTAGCTGTTTATGACAAAGAATTGAGCCATCATCAACGGCAAATATGGTTAAGACTGTCATATTTCAATGTTCTGCACTTTGAAGTTCTAAGATTGAGAAGTGTGATCGCTCTGCAAAAAAGATAATACAATAATTAGTCTATATAGCCTAAAAGTCTGTTTATAGACTATTTGACCTCGCACAATACTCTAAAAGGAATGAGCTCATATAGCAACACAAATGAAGTTTTAAGAATTTATCAAATTAATTTGAAACAATCCTGTTTTCACTTCAATGTACGTTTTAGGTTATGAATTTGTGACACGATTGTCATTAAATGTTGAAGAACTAATATTATACAATCAATTCATCTGAAAAAAATCAAAAAATATGTATATATATAGTATAATATATATATATACTATAAATTCCCTCTGAGCATAAACTGTGTTGCACAAATGCACACACAAGTTACTTGTGATTTGATATATTCTAGGGAGCTATCGTTTGGTCTAAGTGGACCTGCTCCAAAGATAAACAAACGTACCAGTAAAAAAACGACAGCCCTTCGAGACAGAGTATGGTTTTTATTTAAAGAGGAGACTGGTATCAGAAAGGAGTCACCAGGCGGCCTCACAGTGGTATAGCCAAGACCCTCGTCTATTTGACAACTCACAACAAATTACCGCCGCTACCTGAAAAATACTGAACATACTGACTGGTCGCTCTCTCTAGGCAAGGTCTTGTTCACTCCTATTCATAGCTAGATAGAAAGGGGGTCACTTTGTCTGAGATAATAGCCTTTTTGGGGATGGTGAGGCGAGAGGCGAGAGAAAGCTGCAACACAGGGGGCACAGTCGTGGGAATAACGCCACTTGCGCACCTCCGCCAGTCAATGCGACTTGTCTTGTTATAAACGAGCGGGGCTTTCGCTGTAGCTGCTGCTGGGCAAGCGGCGCAGTCTGTTGCTAACTACTGTGACCGTTCGTGATAATAGAGACAGCAAAGCGTGTAGACAGTTTTTTACTTCTGAGTATAGGTCTACACGGTCTCATTCTAAAATGAGCCGATTACTGCGGTATGAACCAAAAGGATTGCCACACAAATTTTTTTTTTTTTTTATGTTCTCTAAAACTCAAGATGCGTTTATATCCCATAACTTGGAAAAGCTAAAAGCTGGTATACCTGAGAGCCTGGCTGGTGATTAGACAGGCATTTGCACATTCAAGTATCCCCTCAGAATGGACCATGACCGGCAATGTCAAACGCTCAATTCATCCGTGTGACATGCCACCGTCCAACTGGCCGCTGCAGAGCGAGCACCGGCATGGGAATAGCAACACTTGTTCCTTTCGGAGCAGCCGGTAGAATAGCGCAGCAGAACGTAATGAATGAAAAGTTGCTTTGCGAAGGTCACGGCGCGTTATTGGAATCATGGGGTAACCATTGAAGGGGATTAAAACGAATTAATGTTATAAATTACTATCCATATATACACGTACAATAGTGTTAAAATTTTATAATTTTATGCCAATATGTCCATGAGTGTACAATTACATCCAGACTCACCATAAAGTGAAAAGTATAGCCAATTGCAGCGCATTAGACCCCGTAGGATAATCCTTCAGTGGAGCGCCCATAATTCCCTGTAATCTCCTATGTTAGAGGGATTAAGGGAATAATCGAAAAAAATTTTTTTAAACGGATTAAGAGACAGCCATCTAAGAACGAAATCAATTTATTAGAAGGAACCCGTACTCCTAGTAGCTTAACCAATTCGAAGCTTTAAGGGAAATCTAATAAAACGTAATATCCAAATGTTTTTTAAGCAGTCTTTTAAAATTGTAAACTTACTGATAAATCATATTTGAGCATGAATGCCACATCAAGCCTGCAGGCATATTAAGAACCTGTTGCTATAGCTAAAGACTGAAAGTGTGATCTTAAAATGTGCATTTGAACTATGTGCATATATGTGCGCCATTCCCTTGTAGTCTGGATAATATACAAGCTTTTGCTGTCCTACGAGACTGGTCTATGCATGACTTATATTCGTATAGAGGCCCGGCCACCAAACTGTCGCACTTCTAACCTCGCGCCGCACAGTTGTGCTTTTATTTGTCTCGCACGCTTTCTTTTCATCTAGCAATTTTTAGTGACCTTCTACCTGAAAAGCTTTGCTGGTAAAAACATTGAAGGGAACACACACACACACACACACACACACACACACACACACACACACACACACACACACACACACACACACACACACACACACACACACACACACACTTACATACACCAAAACAAACACACTCACACACTGGCTGATTGAGAGAAGAGGGTCACAGAGTGTCAGAGCTGCGAGTTGCCAAACTGCGGGGAGTCCTGGGAATCCAGCCACATGCGCGCGGGATCGGACACGGTTTCAACGCTCGCTCTCCAGATTGCCTGACAAATTAGAACGGTGCTCGTGGTGGGGTCGCACGGAAAGAAAGTGAGTGCAAGACATGACTTCTTTGATAACAAATACAAAAATAAATGGCCCATGTCATGAAACAATGTCAACCTTGGCAAAGGCGGAGGATTTGTCACAGTGTAAAGGTTTATTTCCCGCGCAGCGCAGCTGCCACCGCTGCGCGTCGAACAGGTAACAGCGCAAAAACAAGTTAGGAAAATAAAGCTTTGATAAGAGGATCTCTAAAACCCACAGGTTTCTATAAACTCCCCCATTTCCCACCATCACTTACCAACGCAATAAACTATAGCTCCTAAACTGCCACATGTCCAAACTGTACATCAACCGAATCCTTTCTAAGATACAGGCCTGCATTAAAATTATTGGGAAATATTAGGACCGGCAAAACAATAACACAGCAATAAAAAAGAAAAAAAAGAAAAAAAAGACAAAGAAAGATAAGTGTAAGGAATGTGGGGACCCTCCCCGAGTCCCCATGAATGAATTCTTGCATTTTCCACCATAAAATACCATATTTTCTTTCTCCGAAATGATGCGCATAAATAATGCATAAAATGACATAAATTAGCCTATAAAATATGATCCTCGGATTAGTGTAGATTATTGATTGTGTTTCTACTGGGTGTAATTGATTGGGGTGCTAAGGTGGCGGCTCTGTCCCAAGGCAGTGGAGCTTTTAGTTTTGCCCTGGGCTGTTAAGCCTTCAACGGGATAAAACGATATGCTGTTTAGCGTCCTTCACCGCGGGAGGGTACACTCAGATAAAACTTCAATCCGGGCTCTCACTGTGTATGTCTGTCTGGGAAAACATCAATGGTTTGCTACTGTAATGAAATGACTCAGTTACTGAGTCTGTCATGGCTACTGTTAGTCTAAGTAGCCAATAATAGCTGAAGCTTAGTGAAAAGTGAACGCTAAGACAATGGGGACATACACTGTTTTGGTGGATAAGACGAGTTTTGAGTGAATGAAACCGGGGGTTTAGCTGATAACTTTATATGCTAGGCCTACTGCTTTTTGTTTTGACCCAATCCCGATAAACTGGATGTAGGCTATAATTATAAAAAAGGCATAGCCTATCAGATAAAAAAAAATTTTTTAGGTTAGATATGTGCAAACTCCGCAAACAAATAGTTACAATATTAATAGGCTATATTGTGTGCACGTTCGTATACAATTTTTTAAAACTATATAGTATGTGCATACTGTAATTTATTTTTACTATTTAGATTATCATCATTATTATAGTAATTATGAAAATGAAATGTAATTAAAATAACACTGTTTCACTACTAACAATGAAAATATTGATATTGTTGTTATTTTAAAACATCTTGACAAATAGTTTAAAGACTGAAGATTCTGCACTAAATAAACTATCTGCATTTATAGGGTATTAGAACTAAGTAAACACAAATCTATTGAAACAAGTCAAAGAACAACGAGTAAAAAATGCACTAACAGTGTACGGCTGATCTGGTTACTTGCACCATCTTAAATTCAAGAAAATTTAAAATACATAATTTCCCCCACAAAATAATCTCTATTTGATGTCCGACTATTGTGAACACAGTCCGCACAACGTTTATTCTGTAAAGGCATTGTGCGGTCTCTAACAGGCTTGTCGAAAGGAAATAACTTTTTCACAACAGGCCTCTTATTTTAAGACAACCATTTTAGCGAAATAATCTCTATTTTATGTCCGACTATGGTAATGTATTGTGAACACAGTCCGAACAACGTTTAATCTGTAAAGGCATTCTGCGGCCTCTTAACAGTCTGTTTATTCTATTTTTTAACGGAGACACTTCCTGGAATACAAGTATAATGTCTGTTAAAATACCGACACAACATTGCCATCTAGCGGCCAGATCCACACTGCTGATGCCGTTGACCGGCTAGGGGGAAGCACTTGTGGCACACGAGAGTCTGGTCTTCACACCGAGCCATTTACATGTGAGGACAAAAATGGGTTCTTTAAGGGCTGTCTTATGGGTCCGACATGGGTTTGTCTGCAGGTTCCATGGAGCACCCGCATGGCCCAAATGGGTCATGAGTAGGTTGCGGGCTAGTGGGACCCAATTGGGCCCCCAACATGTGTTTAACAATATTTGACCCACATGGTTAGCCTATGTGTGTCCCAGCTAAACCGCCTCCATTTCAAACTGATCATACATGTCAGCGGTTAAGCACCATGTGAGGTCAATGCAAAAATATATTTTATAGTACATGGACTGAGGGAATGTGTTGTAGGTAAAACATTTTCTTCGTCTAGAGTGGTTTCAGTCTGTTTAAAAGTATTAAGACAAAACTACTAGGATCTGGGTGATACATATTACATTCCTTTATCGTCTCATGCATGCATGCAATAAAAAAGGTTACACCATAAAAAGATGAGCTCTAACAGTTCTCTCTATTTTTATAACAATTTGGCAAATCCTACTTGTACCTCTAGGAAAAGTGTCTCAAGGTTACTCTTTAGTCCTTTGTTCAAATGATCGCACACACTTGTTATTTCCTTTCAGCACTTGCAGTGCAGTACATTTTACCCATGTTACTATAGTGACCAGATCTAAAGATGCAGTGAGATTCCTGTGTGTTTGTTACTCAAAGGTATATTCTCTGGGTCTGAATTCTGTCTGTGATACTCTGATAAGAACAATGAGTGGAAAGTTAGGGGAAAAAAAAAATATATATAAATGTTAATTGTTTATTTTCTTTTCAATTCATAAAATACAAAGTGAGAAACAGCAGATTTGAAAAGCAAATCTTTAGCAAATCAACGTTTGGTGACCACCCTTCACCTTCAAGACAGTATCCCCTGCCTAAAACTTATGCACAGTACTGTATGGTGCATTTACTCATAACTATCTTGGTTACAATTTTAACATGGATGATATTTCTTACACCATCAAATGCAATACATGTTTTACAGTATAACTTGAGGAAGCCAAGGACAGATAGTTTTCTTAATTCACAGGTTTGAAGACAAGTCTTTTCATGAGGGTGTCGTTTGTGCTTTCTGGCATCTTGTCAGGACAAGATATTTTCTGGCCCACATCAAATTTGACTTTAATGAGGATCACATGGATGTCCTCACCCCTGAAAATAAGAAAACACAAAACCAAACTTGGCCATATTAGGGACCTGGTAATCTATGAAGGTTTCCTCGTCTTGCCTCCCATCCTCTGAAACTGCCGTTGCTCCTCCGTTGTCTTTCATGTCTTTGTGGCCACCCAAGAGATCTCCGCCACGACAAGCCTGGATAAAGAAAACCTTCGGCTTGCCAATGAGGGATGTGGTTTTGTAGAATGGTGTGTATATTTTATGAGATTCCAAGATACAGTCATCGATTCCTTCAATGCCTGTTTCAGTCCCATGGCTTAGGATGAAACAAACAAAGGCATCGCCATGCTTCAGAGTCTTTAGATCATCTTTCTTAAAGTTACCATCAGTGCTGTTCCACAGGTCAGGACTGTAACTCTTAAGCTTTGACAGTTCAGGATTTGAATCTATCTCAGAGAACACCTTCAAGATGTATTCCATCGACTTTGCTTTCAGATCTGTGAACATAACCACTTCAAATCCTAACCAGCTGAATTCTTTAGCCACAGCCTCTGCAAGAGAGCACAAAACAAACTCCAAACTCAATGCTCGTGGGTTTTATTCCGTATAGACTTTACATCACAAGATTATTTTTACAATGTAAAGCGCTTTGCAAATCAAATGTATTCTTTTATTATTATTTATCCATCGGTCATACTTAATGCAGCAGAGTTCCCCTGAGATGCTCTCATCACACTAAAATAAAACGTAAAGCCTTAAATGGACTTGTTAAACTAATCTCTGTTTTATGAACAACGTTACAGTGACTGCAATAGGAGCTCTCATACCAGCATCTTTTTCAGATCCTACTCGGAGTTTTGTTCTACCATGGAACATGTTGTTGATGATTAAACAGAGACCACGTGGCATGCTGTCCATTCTGTAGCAGTCCTAAAGGAAAGTCACACGAACATTCAAATGTTTCCCACAGTCCCTTACTTGGTTTGACTGTATAATAAGTTACTCCACTTCATCTTAATCACCTGATTTATTTTTTTATGTGCGCAAACTAAAACAAAGACACCGTTCATTTTGAGCAGTTACATAGAGGTCAAATTTACCTTAGGTTTCTCTGGACTCTGTCGCCCCATCTTACTGCCACACGGGCCATCTTGCAAGGGAGCCTGGTTTAAAACTGCAACAGCTTCTTGTTGGGATGGTATTTCTGATATACATGAATTAGATTTGTTTAAGCATCGAAAAACACACACATTTCCCCCCCATTCATTGCCAAAACAAATCAAAACAAAGGACACCTGTGAGGATTAAGGTAGTATTAAGGTATGGAAAGAGCTCGATATAAAGACACACATGTTTAAAACTCTAAAACATAGTCAATATTCTATAGGACAATGTTAATGTAAAGCGATAGTATTTACAAAAAATAACATCATGAAAAACTGTGAGCTGCCTGACCTTGAAGTGAGATAATCTAATGTATTCCATAACAAGTTGAATTATTAACAGGTATTAAAACGTATTACAGTAGAATATACCTTTTATAAAGTCGGAAACAAGATCATTTCTGGGTACTTGCTTAAGTACTTTGATAAATACACTCATCATAGAGTCCTTGCCATAGGTTGCCACTATGCTATCCACAACAGTTCGGCCGTTTGAGTTGTCTGGCAGATCACATTCCTGTATATTTTGAATCCCGTCGACTTCGTCATCGTTTTTCAGTACCCATATAAAACGCATGAGTTGCGTCTTAGTCAGTAGACCCAAAGTGCGTAGCATCTTCTCCACCTCCATTGTATATTAGGAACTGTAAAAAAACTAACAAAAATATATAGGCTATATACACATAACTACATGGATATGGGTACCGTTTAAAAATGTGAGTTTGGAAGTCTGTGAGTTTAGACGAGATGTGAGTTTAGACGAAAATTAGACAAAATGTAGATCTCTGGACAAATCTTTAACAAGCAAAACACTAGGCCCTAATTTATTTGCTCTTAACACTCACGGTGATTTTGGCTTTTAGAGCATGTTACCACCCCTTTGTTAAACGGCTGCTTTTGGGAGAATAGGGACGAACACTTCTCAGGGAGTGAGGGAGATGGACGAATGCACGCACACGGGAGGCTCAAGGTCAGTGTAGCAATGATAATTTTTAAAAGATCACACAGGTTTAACTTGCACGGGATCGAACCGAACGGTGCCAAAACGAAAGAAATTACAGCCTAGCTGCCCAAACAAAACGAAATATTAGAAAAAGTGCAGGGTGTGGCACCCATTTCTAAACTACTGAGCTAGACACGTGTTAACTACGTGATGTAAAAAGTAAGCCCATCTAAAACTAACCGTGCTCCTGTGATCAATACCAAAAGAAAACACCGTACCGAGTACGGGTGGGGAACACAAATGATAATAAATAGGGGTGAAACAAAATCACTATTAAGCGTATAGGTCCCAAACTGGAGCAAAGAGGAGGATCAGAATGATAACTGTACTGTACAAAAAAAACTAACGATAAATCACGAGGAGGCTCTCGTACAACATATCGGATACGTACGGATATCGAGATTAAAGGCTACAGTGAAATTTGGCGGTATCAATATATATATATATATATATATATAAAAAGAAAACAGTCCATTACTGTAAAGCTTTTCCCAAACAAACCTAAAAAAAGAAAGATTCATATTCGGAAAGTTATTCTGCTCATGTTATAACGCACTGCATTGTTCTGGATGAGCCATAAACATACTGCTAATGTGATCTCTATCCGATTTCCCAAATTAAATGTGAGCGCTTCAGTGTACTTAAAGTAAAAAACACCTTACCCTGTGTTTCTCTTTAGTTGGACTGCATGTCAGGTTTAATAGTTTACACTTCTTACCTTTTGGGTTTACCGTCCAATTTCTTACTTTTTACTTTCGTTTTGTAACTAGCTCCTCCCCAAATTTCCCAGAACAATTTTATAAAAACACGAAGTTTTAAAATAGGCAACATTATTCTAAATGTATATCATGTGTGTGTGGCAGGCTACATTTGAGCAAAACAAAACAAATATTGAGATATTTTATAATTTAGGGTGACTTGGAATATTTGATCAAATAGGCTACATTGTTAAATCGACTTAAAGCACTTGAAAGAAAGCGGGAAACTACACAGGGGCCAACAACTTTTTCTGATCGATCCAAAAGTATTACTGCATGCTGTAGGCCTATACAAGTAGGCTATTAAAGATTGGCATTTATAGCGAGATAATAGGCAATAGTGAAATCTGGCGGAATCAAAATTTCGAAAAGAAAGCTTGTCCCACACAAAGCTGACAAAAGATGGATTCGGATTTCTGAAAGATATTCTGTTCATGTTGGCATATTTTCTAACGCACTATATTGTGCTGCTAGATGTGATATAAAAATTGTAACTGCTAATTTGATGTTCATCCGCTGTTCCCAAATTAAATGTGAGCGCATCAGTGTGCTTAACGTAAAAAACACCTTATGTCTATCTTGAGTCGGACATGTCAAGTTTATATCAGTTGATTATAGAGCTATAGTTCTTACTGTTTGGGTTTACCGTCCAGTATTCTTCAATAGGTTTTTGCTTTTTGCTTTCGATATAGCCACCCAAGCTCCTCCCCAAATTCCCGAACAGTTTTAATAAAATAAAATAAAAAGTTTTAACATACTTTTGTCTAAATGTATTTATCATTGATTTGCTTTTGAGAAAACCTATTTGTAGGCCATTCATAAATTACATATGCTTCAGTCTACTTCCCTTTGTTAATGTGCATAACAACAATAACAGCGAAATAATAAATACGGTAATAGCGAAAATACTCTAATGGATTGGGGCAGCCAGAACAGTAAAATCAAACAGCATGTTTATTATATATTCAAAATGAGCTAAACAAAACAAATGTGCTATTATTAATCCAAAAAGACTACTGCATGTTGTATACAAATGTCATTGTCGTTATAGCAGATAGCCTACATATTAGCCGTTCCTTTCCAAATCTGCAACTAAGCTTGGGTCTGCTCTCCTCAGGGCCTGGTAGAACTTATTCTCCGCTGTCTCTCCTTTATTACAAATCATTTCAATTAGAGCCTCATTCTGTTCTATGGGTGTGGCTGCGGCCTTTACCGCCTGCTTCTCCCTCTTGCTCAGAGTACTCCAGTCCTCCAGATCGTTAAGGATCGGAGCCAATAGGCTGATTCTGCCTGCCAGGGCCCTCCGGTGTCTTCTTAGGAACTCTGGGCCAGTGGGAAGGGGTGCGGAAGAGGATGGGATGGAGTTGGGCTGTTGAGGGACGGTGGTGGGTGGGGAGGAGGAAGAAGGGTGGGAGTTGGATTGTTGAGGCCTAAAAATGGAGAGATGAAGAATTTAAATCATGTTCATCAACATCGCAAGAACGTAGCCACCCACCCCCTTTTAATTTTAAGTATTACGTTATTCAATATTTCACGGTCTATATGCGATCTAAACTGGATCCAAGTTTTGTTGAATATAAGAAGGATATGGTGCTGTGCCCACTATTAAAAGGTATGAAAAATGGGTTATGTTCGTCGATATTGTTGAATGTGGTTCAAATTGGCACGCAAATATGACGGAGTAGTAAACTTAACAGTGCGCCTTGTCTAAAGTTTTAAGTTTTGGAAACGCAGGACGTTGCTTTTTTACTCTGGACCAATCGTAGCTTACAAATGCGCCATGCACAGTCTTCGCAAAGCGCGCATATAAATAATTGAAATAGGCTGTTGTAACTATTCTAGGACGGTTTAATTGGGAAGGAAATAAGAAATATTCATCAGATTTAACATGGCGATAATCTATATTTTTTTCCCGTATTCTTTAGCAGCGCGTGTTACGCTATGAAGGTGCAGCTGCTTGACACTTTGGGTCACTTGAAGAAAGAGCAACGCGAATACTTTATATGGTATCTCAAAAATTCTGAGATGTTCAATGGGATTCCGAATATACAAGAATGTGATCTGCCGAAAGACTCTAACAACCAAGTTATTGTGGATCAAATAGTTGCAACCTATGGGGACGCTGCTAAAAAGGTCATGATCAACATACTTAAGAAAATACCCAGAAATGATCTTGTTGCCAGCTTGGCGTGAGTACTTAAACTATAGGTGTAGAATTTCTTCCAACGCCGCTCGTTATAATACAGGCATATCCTGTTTTCGTTTTTTACGCATAACTTCCGCAGCTTTAGAAGGCCAGCCTACACATGTGGACACCCGCCCTTTTCAAGTTTGTGGTTGGACGTGCCTTTTCTTATGTGAGTTGACCTTCAGTCATCGTTACATTTGAAAAAGTTTGGATGATTGCCTTTAAAAAACAGACCGCGCAAGACGGAGAGAGCGCGTGAGTCTGCTGCAAATGATCCTACCATTTTCGTTATATCGGCGATGACGGAACCATTATATCTTCGCCAGTTAAGCGCCACTCACATAATAAGGTATAGCCTACCTCCACCCTTGTGTAATGTTTACTTCGAGCCTTTGGAAGCTTACTGTTTGGGTCAAATTTACCCCGGGACATTACTGGGGTTTAAAAACCAATACAGAAATAACGATGTATACCTAAAAACTCCTTAACATATTGAATTTATCTCAATTCCTAACAATATAACATATTTCATTAAGGTTTGCAATTTATCTCTACTTTATCACATTTAACAATGGAAAGTTTATTTGCTTTTTTTGTGATCAAGCTATGGTTTATGTTATAAATCTAATTAAGACTTGGTTGTCATAAATCATGCTTATCTAGAAAACATGTAAATTAAACAATGTTTTTATTTATGTTAATTATTTTTTAACTGATATTGTCATTGATTTTTAGCCTTTATCTTAATAGAATCCTAAATCATAGTCATAAAGCAAATACAGTGGAAAGATGATAACCAAACATAAATTGTTTTAGTCACTGACCATGAAATACATCGTTTTTTTTTTTTTTGCAGATAATTTGCAACAAAAAGAAAAACATGTCTGAGTCATCCAGATTGCAGCTGTAGCGGGACAGCAGCTTGGCCAAGTTGTCTACCCCTCCTTTTGTGTAACCAAGTATAACCTCTGACCTCTCCCGGGCACTGATCCTCCATCCCTATGTATCCCTGCCACGTTACCCTTTATTGGTATGGATATCAGGGCAGTGTTGGCCATAAACACAAAGTTGATATCTCAAATGCGATGGATCATGATGATGATGATGATGATGATGATGATGATTATTACCGCCTAAAGCAAGCAGATAATTAACTGTTTTTAAATTAACGTATTTTCAATAAACTTCTTCTGATTGCACATTGTAATGTCTATGGGAGAATAAAAAAATCTTTTAGAATCAGTCCTCTTGAAGTCTCAATATTTAATACGAATTTTGACTGCCTCCGGGTATGAGCTCCTGTGAAACTGTGAAGAATTGCTTTATGGCACAAGATGTGGCGTTCATTTGAGTCCAAGACACCTCACGACTAATTCATTACCGACTAATCAATCAAATAATCGCTATTCCAATTGCAATTAAAACATGGAACACTCAGAGAAAGATAAAATTTATGTAAATGTATGTATGCACAGTTTATAAGAAGACGTAAGAGGGGAGAGGGTCCTAGTCGAAATCCAAGAAGCCGATAACTTAA
>JAPMUY010010227.1:0-96794 GCA_026901105.3 Galaxias olidus
CCTACTCTGCAAAAAAAAAAACACTTGTATCAAAGTGTTACTGTTAGGATATGGAGGTGTCACAATTTCCTTACTCATTTCCTTGGCCCACATTTATACGTACAGTATGTTGTGTTACTCGGTTTAAATGTGCGTTGAATCCTGACATAATCTTAACCATAATAATTTAGTTAAAAGCGAGAAAACATGACTGTAATACACTCTGGACTTCATATTTTCCTCATGGTAGTCCCTATATTGGGGTCATGGGTTCCTTGTTAATCCTCACTTCATTCCTTTGGTGCCCGAAGAGAACCCAAGGATTTTGTTCTCAGAGTCTCAGGCAACATTACCAGGGATCAATCTAACTTTAAAGATTATACAAAATATTTATATATATATATATATATATATATATATATATATATATATATATATATATATATATATATATATATATATATATATATATATATATATATATATATATATATATATATATATATATATATATATATATATATATGGATGGATGAATGGATGGATGGATGGATGGATGGATAGATAGATAGATAGATAGATAGATAGATAGATAGATAGATAGATAGATAGATAGATAGATAGATAGATAGATAGATAGATAGATAGATAGATAGATATTTTTTATGGAGCCCAATGTTTTGCCTCCTTGGTTACTTTCCAGAGTTTAGTCAGGCCATTCATTAAAGATCTTACACTGTCAGGCCTTAAGTGAGGTTGTTTTTGCAGTAACAACCTCCCATGGGGAACCAATGAAGCGCAACACATCTCTTCTTCTGGATAATACCTGAGGGGAGTAATATCTCCTTTCTATGCTATCATTGTTTGTCTAACACTCTGTGAGGTTTGATGTTGATAAATGTGTACGATTGGACTCCTCTTACATTGAACATTAGGTCGACATGCCTTGGAAACACAGTCACTCAAAATACTTATCAACACTCATGTCTTATTTAAGAGTAATTTATGAAGTAATTTTAACAAACAACATATTTTAATAATTTTATTAACAAATTGTTAACATTAGCATTAAGTATATTATTATCACATTATCATAACAAATCACTTAAGGCAAATCTGTTTCATTGCAATGGCTTCTGCATCAAAAATGGAAGAGTTCTGTTTTTGTTTTGTTTTTATTTGGTTTTACTTGTGTTGACACCACTCCCGTAGGGCTGTAGAGAACATGTCAAGGATGTATGCTGAGCTCTTCTAGGTGGTTGAATCCAGTAAAACTATACATCATCATAAAGTGAGCTCAGAAACCTCAACACTTTGCTGAGTAAGTTAGGTGCAGCAATGACAGTAAACAACAGTCTTACCTGAATTAATAGTGTGCAAGGGCAAGCGCAGTGATGACAATGGAAAACGAGCTTAACTCAAACCATATGCAGTGGTTGCAACTGATCCTGGAGCTCAGCTGACTTGACCTTTCTCCGTCACTGTTTTGACAAGAATATCTATTTATGTCTGGCCCATTTCATATTATCATTTAGGTACAATGGGTTAAGCGGCGCACAGCATTCCAACCTTTCATTCTAATATTATTCAAGTCCGCTGACTTCCTTTTTCCTAATTTGGTCAGTGAACCTGGTTGGTTTTTATCTTGTGCTATCTATTGGAATGGACAGACAAACAGCTCTAACACTCACATAGAACCAAAAACAGCTTAGTAAGAAAAACAATTCAGTCACGTGTTGAACCAAAACCTGCGTGCCAAATTAGGCGTTGCAATTTTGGTCTGTGTTGCATTCTTTAAGGATAAAAAAGTCAATATATACCCAGCATGTCCGCAGCACTAAAACTGGATATTCATGTATGAGGTTTTTTGTAAAGGGTAAGCACCCCTTCCGGCAACTTACATTCTTCCTTCTCCACATTCAAAGAATTTATTTTTTATCATATGAGTTTTATAACTGTCCTATATTAAAACCAACTAAAGCTTATCCAATTATCCAGCTTAACAATCCAACATAGTAGTACATGTTGTGAACTAAGAAGGGTATTCACAGTATTCTTGCTCTGCAGCTCATGAATTAGGTTATGCGGGTCCTTGCATTGCAGACCTACTAGATCTTTACAGATACATTTACACATTCAAAGGGGGCCCCACCACTCACAAAATATTTTTCCAAAGGAGAATACAGTGGCACAGCTACAGCACTGTTGGGGCACGACCATCAAAAATGGTGTATGACTTGCCTTTTGCCCCCCCCCCCCCCCGTCACCATTCTGCAGGTGTTGGCCTGGCCACAGTGGTTATATCCTTCGTGCTCTGCACCTACTACAATGTTCTTATGAGCTGGGCACTCTACTACTTCTTCAACTCCTTTGGGAACCCGTCCCCTTGGTTGTCCTGTAACAACACCTGGAACGCCATTGGCAACTGCTCTACTGGTTTCCCTGGCAACGCAACCCACCTGCAATCATCCAGCCAGCAGTTCTTTGAGTAAGTTCTGGTGCTAAACTGCACATACAGTGACTTGAGAAAAATGCCTCCATTTAATCAAAGTGCCCATCGATTGGAGCTGTTTTGTTGAGGTTGAATCGGGTTGATGGATGTGCAGGGATACATTTTAGCATACCATTGTCAGGGAATGTGACTATCACAATAAACTAAACGTCTACAGGACAAAAACCTAATGGTTGTTTCCATGCATTGTGTGTCCCAGTCACAGGCTTCTGGAGATAACAAGTGGGATTGAGGAGATAGGTGGTGTCCGCTGGGAGCTCGTTGGCCTTCTCATCATGGCCTGGGTCATCGTCTATCTCTGTATCTTCAAAGGCGTCAAATCCACTGGCAAGGTCAGAACGCTGAACGTTCTAATTTCCTCCTTGCTGTAATACTATCTCATGAAGTCAACACAAGAGTCTTATAAATGTGATTACGCAGACTCTGTTAAAGGGATAGTGTGAAGTACACACAGTAGAATGTGACATTAGGTTAAATTGTATTTCTTGAGACAGAGTGTAATCGTTGGCAGCAAGATATTTACTTTTTGCATAACATCCGTAAAATATAAAGATCTTCCCTCGTCCCTGTTCTTAAGTACTGTATTTTTTCATAATTTCTTTTCATAAATGTTTTTCTGCTTAACATGAAGGACTTATCTTACTTTTTTTGGCCCCCAGGTGGTGTATTTCACAGCCACTTTTCCTTACCTGATGCTGTTTGCACTTCTGATCAACAATGTGCGACTACCTGGAGCCAAAAACGGTATTCTCTTCTTCCTGACTCCTGTCTGGAGCAAGCTGCTTGAAGTTCAGGTGGGTGCTAAATATCAATAATAATTTTTTTGAATGACATTGTTTCCATTAGAATGGTTATGCAAAATAACAAAGAGATGTTACATTAGACACTAATGGATCAAATATTGAGCTACAGTATGTTCAGCATTTGTTTGTGCATACATGGGTGAAAGTGCGTGTCTGCTTTGTTTTTTAATGAGGTGTCACTAATTTCATTTTTTTGTGTGACTGTCACAGGTGTGGGTCAATGCTGCAGCTCAAGTCTTTAATTCCATTGGAATTGGATTTGGCAGTATGATCTCTATGGCCAGCTACAGCAAGTTTAACAACAACATCCTCAGGTTATAAATTGAAACGTTTATTTTTCCAGTGTTGATCAAAGTGTGGGCAGACAAGCACACTGGGATAAAAATATACAGATATATCCTCATTAAACACACACAATTAGCACGTTTTGCACATGCACATTTTCTATACTTGTATTGCAGTAAACATCCAAGATATAAAAGTGTTACAACTTGTGTAGTTACATTCAACATTCAAATCACTTGCAAACTTGTAATTACGATGGGTTAGTGTTTTGTTGGACTCAAACCACAAACCAGCAGTCAAGGAAAGTTATAGTCTTTATGTGTTTTTGTTGTAGGTTTCTTACTCATAATGTTTTTACTAAGTTGGTTTTCTTTTATCTCCCCAGAGACACTATGATTGTGTCTCTGGCAAACTCAGCCACCAGTATCCTTGCAGGCTTCGTGATATTCTCAGCTATTGGCTACATGGCCCATATCCACAATCTCCCAGTGGAAAACATTGCCACTGATGGTAAGTGCTGCTTAAGCTCTTTCTCTTCCTTGTTACAAAATTCCAACAATGTTTTTTCTCCTTCCTTTTTAGCTACGTTAAAAAAATGATTTCCCTCATGCCTTATTATAAGTTTCTTCAAATGGCATATCATCAGCGGCAGAATTACACAATAAAAGCTTATGGAACTGACTTGTGTTCTCACTTTAGTGCTACATATGAAGTTAATTTACTTTAGTTTAATCTGCAGTTCATGAGAATTTTGAGAATTTAATAAGATATTTTGTATATGCCATGTGCTTGCAGAGATGGAAAGTTACCAGTATACTGAAGCCACTTTATGAGAAACTTGAACGTGTACAGAATGAGTTTGTCGTTTTACCCCAGTCAAGCCTGAATTCTGGGGGGTTAGGTGATCTTTTACAAAATACAGTTTTCCCTTTTCCTTTTGTCATGTCACGAGTGACACAACAAAAACCGCCCTACCCATCATGAATGGGACAATGGTCTGTGCTGTACTTGGGTTGAGTTGAGTCATGATTACATGTCATTCTATGGTATGATGTTGCCTCTGGGCAACATGCCCATTTTTGGACTTTACATTCACACAATACATCCCCAGTTATAATGCAATACTTTGAAAAAGAGGCAGGACCATAAGGAACCAATAGCAGTGTTTGAATTTGTCACATGACTCTCTGGAGGCCATGCTGAAGACCTTTTTTTGCATACTGTCCCACAAGGATCAGTTCAGCCATTTCTCTTCACAAAAATTGTCTGAAAACGTAATTTCCTGCCCTTTTTCAGTCTGTAAAAAACTTTATTCACAATAATAGGTGAGTAAAGCTTAATTTCTAATAGTTTAATGTACTTTATTTGCTAATTAAGTAATGGAAACTTGCTAAAATGCAAATGTTGCCTTGAGGAAACACCGTACCTTTATGGTAAATTGCAAATGTTGCCTTAAGCCAACACCGTACCAATATGGATTCACCATGACACCATGACATTGTGGCATTGTGTATTTAGGTATTTACTGTTCAAAAGCATACCAGTCAACATAATTTTCATTTTATGTCTACAATTTAACCTAAATACATTTGATGTTAAAGTTGTAGTAAAGTAAAGTTCAGGCTATTACTGTACAGGTGCAGCTTCTCCGAGGATAAAGGCATAAAGAAGAAAGGCAGGGGAGCCTTTGAAGAGAAAGCCACAAGCCATGATGGAGTCCAACTGAGGCAGTGAAATGGCATGACAATTGTGCTGTCCATCTCCTCTCAACCTTTGCCTCAGCCAACCCAACGATCTCCGTGCAAAGATGGGATAAGAGAAAAAAGAAGAAGTAGTGCAGGTTACCTGCCCAAGTGTCGTGCATGCATACAATAAGAGTATGGGAGGAGTGGATCTTCTAGACTCGCTGATTGCTCTATACAGAACAAAGGTCAAGTCAAGGAAGTGGTATCACAAGATCGTGTTCCACATGATGGATTTCACTCTAATGAATGCTTGGCTCTTATATCCCGAAGAAAGAAGTTTACAGCTGGCTGAAATTTCAAGCTGAAGTTGCAAGTTGACTTTGCAACGAGAGGAAAGTCCTGAAGAAGAAGGGGAGACCATCACGGAATGTTGACGGAGACCTGGCTGAGAAGAAGCGCAGAGGTCCTGCCTCATCAGTGCCATCAACACCTGTGCGTCAGGACAACACTGACCATTGGCCTGTGTGGGTGGAGAAAAAAGGCCGGTGCAAATACCCTGGCTGTAAGGGTATAGTGAAAGTGCAGTATTGAAAGTGTGTCACTTACTTATGCTTCCTTGCTGAGAAGAACCGCTTCATGAATTTCCAAAAGCAGTGAGCTTGTTTTGTTAAATGGCTCATGTAAAGTTAGATGAAATATGCTTAGACTCTTCGACACATTCATTCCAATAGGTTGTTCCACAATGGTACAATATTGCCTTGTTGTAATCTTGTTGTTAAGTGTTGTAGTTGTTAAGTGGCATGCATTTTAACATGTTGAGGCTATTTAGTATTTTACATGTGTTTTTAAGTAAATGTTGTTCAAATTTAAAACAGTAACTCTCTTTTTTCATTACTTACCATTATGGTACAGTGTTGCCTCAAGGCAACGCACCCAAAAAAATACCCCCCAAAAATTATTTATTGAAAATTTCTTTAGATTATGTTTATTCGGTCTATTCTATGACAAAAAAAAACACTTCAAAATGTTTTTTCCCAACTGGCATCATAATGCGTACCATAGAGGGTAATACGCCTTTTCGATTGAACACCAAGCACTGAAGTACTGGCTCAGTAATGCTCCTATTTATCAACCCACACACACACACATAAAAAAAAAAAAAAAAAAAATAATAATTAATTAAATAAATAAATAAATACATATATATATATATATATATATATATATATATATATATATATATATAGTGGCAGTGGACAGATTTTGGTGGAGTCTGGAGCCCTGGCTATGGTCCTTTGGCTATTGACTATTTATTCAGTCAAGTGATTGTGACCAATTATTTGGACTGAAATGTCATTCTTACCCTCCTCTTTAAGATACATACATTTTGCCTAGTGACAGTATTTTTAACCTGGTGTTTACCTTAACGCTAAGGAAAGCCTAGGGCTAAAACGTGCCCGTGTTTCTTGTTGCTGCACATAAAATAAAAGTGTTAGCTTTCAGGAGCCACTAGTCACTGCCAATTCACCTGGAGTCGGTCTGTGTGTCCTGTGTGGGAGCAAGTCTGTCGTAATATGTTGGGTGAGCAAGACTGGCACAAATTGGCTGCCGTGGTATCACTCAGACTGAGTGTTGTGTTTGATAGCTGTCGGTCCATTCGTTGTTCGTTCTGTGTAATTAATTGGCGACCAATTTGTAAAGCGCTTTGAGTCTCTAGAAAAGCGCTAAAAACTAAATAAAATAAAATAAAAATTATTAGTGTGTGGCAAAACCTTTGCAAATCCTTTGCATTTCCTATAGTAGATTGTAACTACATGAAAATTCAGGTTCAACAAGCAATGGTTAATGATAAGCAGGTGTGCCCAGGAATGCTTTGGTTTTACATAATGGTGTAGGAGGTCATATAATGCATGGTATGTACGTTACGATACGGATGTGTCTTTGTGTTTCAGGGCCAGGCTTGGTGTTTGTTGTATATCCTGAAGTGTTTTCCACTATGCCCTGGCCTCAACTCTGGGCCCCACTTTTCTTCCTCATGCTGCTTTGCCTTGGACTGGACAGCCAGGTTACAACACACACGCACAGCACACACACACACACGGCACACACACACACACACACACACACGGCACACACACACACACACACACACACACACACACACACACACACACACACACACGGCACACAATCACACACACACACACACACACACACAAACACTTTTAATGACAATAAAAGTTTCCCAGGAATTTTCTGTTTGTTTGACCTACTGCTTCTGCTCTGCTTGACTATTCAACCTATGAACAATTCTTTTTTAAGGCGCACATGAACGATTGAATTGTTGAGAAAGGATCATTATGGCTTACTTCAATTCAATTTCCTTTACTAGCTTTGTGTTTGTTATTCGTGTGGTGTTGTAGATGGCCTGTGGGTCATTAGGGGGCCAAGACATACTATAGCTGCCTGTAGCTTTGCGATTAAAACCTGAAATATAACATTTTTGTAATGTGAATGTTTTCTAAATATCTGTTTTATCAGTTTTATTCTTATGATTTGCAATGCAATATATAAAAAAATATTTTTTGCGTTGTTCTTTACATATGAAAATGCATATGTTTGTCAGCCTAAAATTGTGATTCTAAGAAAGTATTTGTCTTGGCAAGTGGATTCATTCATGCACAATAATTATATCAACTTGTTTTCTTTTTATGTTCCCTGACCATTAACCGCAGTTTGCCATGGTGGAAGTGGCAGTGACATGCATCATGGATGAGTATGGCTCTAAGATCCTACGGCTGGTGAAGAGGAAGGAGCTGGTTGTTCTCGCTGTTTGCCTGTTTGCTTTCCTCCTCGGAATTCCTCACGTTACCAAGGTAACAGAACTGTTGACTAGACCTAGCAAAAAGACAATTCATTTTTGCTTTCTATTCATTTGAGAAAACAGGTGATTTTGCGCTTCAGTTATAAAACAAAGGCCACCTAATTTGGGGTGCTCCATATGTAAGTGGCCTGTCATGTGAGATCAAACATCCTTAAATGTTTTCTCTTTAAACACGTTTTATTTTGTAACTAGTATTTCTGGCCAGGTCTGTTGCTAACTTAACATTTTGTGGCGAGAAAATTATAGACCATGTTCCGCTTCGCCTAGTCCAGGGATCAGCTTGCATATTATAGGTGGGAGTGGTCTCTTTCTGGAGTAGTCTTGTCTAAAAGCGGTCTGCCCTGACAAGCTGAGCGTTTGTCTATTTTTCCCCAGGGTGGCATGTATGTGTTCCAGTTGATGGACCACTATACTGCTGTGGTCTCCCTCATGTTTCTCGCCTTCTTTGAAGTCATCGCTCTCTGCTGGATCTTTGGTAATACCCTCATTGTTTCTCAAAATATTAAGTTTCCAGCCGAGTATCCTCACTAACAACATCGTTCTCCAGGCTTCAGATCTCGTCATTGCAAACTTATTTTGATTTCGAAGAGATAATAAAAGTAATAGGTTACGTAAGGATGTGATGTTTATAAAGATGGAATAGGATCTGTTATTGTAAATGGGTTATTCTTTTCTCTTCAGGACTGGAACGCATCTCAATTATGGTCAAACAAATGTTGGGAAAGGCACCCAACATCTACTTCAGCCTCTGCTGGAAGTTATTCTGTCCTCTGCTAGTCCTGGTGAGGGATACCCATTGATTTAGTTTGGTTGTGTAATCATAGTTAGGATGTTTGGTTGAGTAACATGATTTGAGACCTAGTAAATATGTTATAGTTTATGTATCTCTATCTATTACTTTCAGTGCATATTGGTCTCCAGCATTGTCCAGTACAAGCCAGCTCGCTATGGGAAGAGCTACACGTACCCAACGTGGGCGGAGGTGGTGGGCTGGGGCATTTCACTTGTCTCCATCATTTGGATCCCTTTAGGGGCAATACAAGAGATTGCTAGCAATAAAGGCTCATTGCTGCAGGTGGGGAGAAATTATATAAGTCATTAAAAAACTGAATGCTTATTATTAAATTTGTTTCTATAATGCTAAATTACATTTGAATTAATTGTGCTTGCTTGGTTGTCTTCTCTTTGTACCAGAGGGTAAAAACAGCCTTAACTCCCACTCTAGACTTGGACCTTATGGAACATCTACCAATGGAGCAGAGACTGAACAACCCAGAGTCAGAAGCTCTGTTTACTAGTACTCCTTGACCAGGAATGTAATGTGTGTGTGTGTGTGTGTGTGTGTGTGTGTGTGTGTGTGTGTGTCTGTGTGTGTGTATGTGACTATGCATCTACGCAGCAGAGTGGGTTTAGGTGGTTTTTTTTGTAGGTTTTGAAAAGATGCTGGTCAAGTATGACATGTTGTTGTTTATGCTGTTTCTGCCTGTGTTGTTGAAAACTTTTGTATGTTTGTTTTTTCTAACTCACCCTCTATTCCTAAACGAAGATAAACATGTTACCTTATATATTAATTTAGTTAGTCATGGTATTTGCTGGCTCTCTTGAGTGTTTTGTACTGTAGATTTATTTGTCCTGGCCTCAAAGCACTTTAGACTTATCTTTTGATTACAATCCAGATGTCATGACAAGACAATAATACAATGGAAGTTGCCTTTTATTTTCCAAGCGGCAATGTGCTAGACTTCTTGTAAGGGCCTCATCAATGTTTCTTACTATTGTCATAGTTTATTTATCATAGGGAGTCACAGATTGGCGTAAAGAAAAAACACGATTTGCCACACCATAGTGTCCCAAACATCTGTGTCATTTGAATGTACTGTAGGTGCTACCGTGGTCCTTAGAAATTGACTGTTGGTTAGAGTATGGACTGATCTCCAGGCCTGAGGTCACAATATCCAAATAGAGATGGAGGGATGTAATCAAATACCTAGAAACGCTAGACTCTTGCTGTATGCCCCCTTGTGGAGAGTGTGAAGGATTTGGTTTGAAGCATCTTTGGCCTGCATATGTTTAACAAAGGTTATCACAGAGAATGCAGTCTTTAGGCTGTCGAATATTGATTGTGAGTCAACATCATTAGGCCACTTTTGTGTCTTAATGTTTTAAATGTTGACTTTCACAACATGAGCACAGCTCCACTAGTGGTGCCTTTTTGAGTGATTCTGAAAATTATCTAAATAAAATGCTAAATTATATTTATAGGGAAGAAAGAAGGAAATTTTATTATGTACTTTGAGTCAAGTAAGCTCACTTAGTTGGAAACTAAACCAAAAGTGCTTCGCAAGTTTT
Organism: Galaxias olidus; assembly: GCA_026901105.3. NCBI lineage: Eukaryota > Metazoa > Chordata > Actinopteri > Galaxiiformes > Galaxiidae > Galaxias > Galaxias olidus. The sequence goes on from JAPMUY010010227.1 coordinate 10,498, forward strand.
CTTTTTTTTAATGGGAAATCAATGTTGGACTGAAAAACCAAAGAAATCTATTAAATATAGTTTATATACATTTATGACATGATAAGATGTACTGCAGGTTCTCAAGTTAATCCAACATGTTGACTTGCGGCCTCAATATTATTTGCTTGCCGTGTCCCTAGAACTATTACTGTTTTAATGTATAGTTTTTTTGTTTGTATTTTCTTGTTGCGGACATTACTTTTTACACACGTTCACTTTATGCACAGTATAAATGACACATTTTAGACACCCTATATTCAATTGAATTTTTTTTTTGCTGAATGTGTTGGCCTGTTCATGTCAATAAATGGCAAATAGTTGTCTCGTCTCTGCATTGTTGAACAGACCCACCAGATGGCAGAGTAGTGCAGTAGAAAAGATGCTGTAGACTGCATAACCAAGACTTCTCTTCTGTTGTGTTTGTGACCTCTCTTAGGTAATGATGGTACGGATTATAGTAGGTCTACACGTTTGCTTGTTGTGTTTGAGTGTGTGTATTTGTATCTGTAAATTACCAGGATAATACGCATTCCTATAGTTCTGCATATTCACTTCAAAGTATCATGGACACAATTAATCTCTAATCAATTTTAACCTTTCATCCCAGGACATTCACAGTGCAGTTTATTGAAAATGTGAAGAGGTTGATGCCTTTCGGTGGGTCGGTAAATTAATTAGGAGGGTTGAGCCAAACCCAAGCACAAGGGTTGTATTCTAATCGATCGGCTATGCTCTCCCTGCCCCCTTTTAGTAACAGAAATGTAGCATGGGCTCTAAATTATTGCTGAAATGGCCACTAGATCAATAGCCATAGACTCTGCCCAGAGGGGCACTCAATTAATGGTTAGCCAGAGCTGATCAGAACTGTATGTGTCTCTGGCTGGGGATCTGGGTATGATGAGATTAGGGTCAGCGGTCTAGCTAACTTCTCTAATTTGGATTAGAGAAGTTAAATAACAGGAATCAATGAGCTACAGAGGGTTAGGGTATAGTAGTCGTAATGAAATGAATCAAGCCAGAACTCCTGTTCTGTTCTCTGTTTGGTTGTTTTAATGTTTTATCGAAGCCTGCACAATGAATAGGCGATGCATAAAATTGTGATCGTTATAAAATGTCTGCAAATGTGCTGCCTCAAAGCTGACCTCCCGCAGAGCCTGTGGAAACAAACACTCAACCGTTCAGTAAAGGTAGGCCTGGGATGGGGATGGAGAAGTTATTTAGGACAAATGTATTCAACGGTAAAGCTGAGTAAATACGCAGTTAGCCCACCTGCTCTGTCCTACATCCCTTTGAACCTCCCTGTGTGAGCCAGGGTGTTTGATAACCATATTCATTATTGTTTCATGCCTGGATTCTGTGTCTGACCGAAACATTGCCTACAGTCTTTGTAAGATGATTTGCTTTCATCATAAGGGGCACAATTATTCCTCCACAGATTAATGGCATTAATGAAGGCTCTGTTGCCATTCATATCAGTGTTTTTCTTCTATTTAGCCTAAAGCTTTGCAAGGACCAAAGTGTGTTGTTTTGCTAGATTCTTGGGTTCACTTTGAGGTGTCAATGAGATTCTAGACTAGAGTACCACTCCCAGTATCTGTATTTTGTAGACTATTGCAAACTACAATATACATTTATTTTACTGGTATTGTATATACGTAAAGAATATATATATATATATCTTAAGTTTCTGGTTGCATCCCATTGTAGGATGTTGCATACTGCTTGTAATGCCCAGTCCCTCTTACACAATGCACAAAGGGATGTGGATTTGTCTAGTGTACTGTACGCACTTCTATGAGAGGCCCCTGCATAAACAGTGTGCAGCTTTGGCTTAATGTTAGTTTCATGCTTAGTTTCAGGTGCATAGACAGTCATTAAGAATTTAAAATGGGTCGTTAAGACCTCAGTGACTTTAAAAGTGGCAGAGTCATACAATGCCGCCTTTGCCCCAAGTCGGTTCATGAAATCTCTGCCCTACTGGGTCTGTCACGGTCAACTGTAAATGCTATTATTGTGAAGTGGAAGTGCCCGGGAGCAAGCTCAGCCACAAAGGGGTTGAAGTGGCCAACGAGTGCTGCAGCAGGACATAGCATGTGAAAATGGCCTATCATTTGAACTCACTAGAGTTCCTAACTGCCTCTTGAGGCAACATCGGCACAAGATCTGTGCGTCGGGAGCTTCATGGAATGGGTTTCCATAGCTGAGCTGCAGGCCACAAGCTTCACATTACAACACACAATGCCAAGCATGGGCTAGAGTGTTCAGCATGCCACAACTGGACTCTGATGCAGTGGAAACGGTCTTTGGAATGATGAATAATGCTTCACTACCTGGTAGTCTGATGGATGGTTCTGGGTTTATGTGTATGCCAGAAGAACACTACCCATCCAGAATGCATGGTGCCTACTGCAAAGTTTGGTGGAGGAGGGATAATGGTCTGAGGTGGTTTTTCAGGGTTTAGGCTAGGCCCCTTAGTTTTAACAAAGAGTATTCTTTATGCTACCGGATATGAAGACATTTTAGCCAACTGGGTGCTTCCAACTTTGTGCCCACAGTTTGGGGAAAGCCCTTTGCTGCTCCAGCATGACTGTGCCCCTTTGCACAAAGAGAGATCCCTAAACACATGGTTAGACCAGCTTGGTCAGATCCTTGACCTCAACCCCATTATACACCTTTGGGAGGAATTAGAAAGCTTTCTCGTTCAACATTAGTTCCTGACTTCACGTTTAGTCTTTTTTGGCTGAATGGGCACAAATTCCCCCAGGCACACTCTTGTGGAAAGCCTTCCCAGAGGAGTGGCGACTGTTATAGATGCTAAGGGGGTGCAACTTCATATTAATGCATGTGGTTTTAGAACGGGATGTCCAACAAGCTCATATTGGTGTGATGATCAGGTGTCCACTGACTTTTGGCCATGTAGTGTATAAACTATCCATCCATCCATCCATCCATTAGCTATACCGCTTATCCTTTGCAGGGTCGCGGGGGGGGCTGGAGCCTATTCCAGCCAACACAGGGCGAGAGGCGGGGTACACCCTGGACAGGTCGCCAGTCTATCGCAGGGCTGTGTGTGTATGAACAAATTATAACCAAATGCGAACAGCTTTATAGATATATACAACTTTTCATAACAAGAAAAGAGAGAGGAAGGCTGGCGCCCCTCAGTCTGGATTTTTTTTTTTTTATAAATATACCTCACATCATCGGACTAGCAGCATATGCTCAGCCGTTTAGAAAAACATCCCTCTGGGTTTTTGTTTATATTTTTTACTTACACAGCGTTTATATAGTGTTTCTATTCAAGCATGTTTATTTATAGTTTTCCTTTCAACCTGTGAAAATGCTAATGTGTAAACCCCGCCAACTATTCATATGCAGATATGAGCTTTGAGGTTTGGAATTTAAAGCCTTCTCCTGCTGCTTAGTTGTCTTACTTTAATGAGGATTTGAATGTGTGTGTGTGTGTGTGTGTGTTTGTGTGTGGGAGTGAGTGTGTTTGTGTGTGTGTGTGTGTGTGTGTGTGTGTGTGTGTGTGTGTGTGTGTGTGTGTGTGGGAGTGAGTGTGTGTGTGTGTGTGTGTGTGTGTGTGTGTGTGTGTGTTTATTTGTTCTCAGGCTGTTCAGGGTGTGCATACGTAACAAGCCGTCCTAAAATAGAGTTCACCTCCCGCTGAGTAATAAGTACACAGCTCACGTCGTGGGGATTTCTTTTCCAAATGAATAACAAAACGTAAACGTAATCACATTTGATTTAACATCTAATTTCTATTGGATCACGATTGACGCTTCAAGGTTTGCACCTCTATTTGATTGCACCGTTAACATTTTAAAATGTGTAAAGTCAATGTGTAGCTGGTATGTTAAAAATACAAGCAGAATTTGAGAAGAGGATCTTATTCATAGTATTACATTGTGTGCGCAGACAGATACTAATCTTCATTCAATACTGCATAAAGAGTTTAAGCTTTAGCTGAATATGTATCCCATGTCCCAGTGAATGAATGGGAGTCAGTGAGCCTAAAGCAATGCGGTTGTCGCAGCTGAATATGCATGGACCCAGCAGCCTGGAACGGATGGTTCTCCAGAGAGTAGAGAACTTCTGCATAATGTGAATTGCAATTCTCTCCAATCTATGTGCTTGGAGAGGGATTGAAAAAAAAAAAAACAGCAGGGTTTTGTGTATGCACATGAAAACCACTGACATCAGCAAGGTGGTGTAAAGATGGCAAATAATAGATACGAAGGGAGTCAGTATGTATTGACATAGTCATACTGACTATGTATTGATATAGTCATACTGACTATGTATTGACATAGTCATACTGACTATGTATTGACATAGTCATACTGACTATGTATTGATATAGTCATGTGTCGGCCTGGGGGAGATTTTAGTCTCTGTAGCAGAGCCCATTAACTATTGAAGGTGAAGGTGACATCCGGAAGAACTCTTTGTTATCGTTGGATCTCAATGAAGGAAAGGAAGCTCCGACGGCCTTTTGTCTCCTCCGGGATCATCAGCCCTTGTGTTTCCCTGTCTGAAGGAAATGGAGTGTGGCAGGAAGAGACAGAAGGTGGCGTGGTGGAAGGAACGTATCAATGACGCTTCCCAATGGACCATGAACTGAGTCAGCCCCACTCTACGATACGAACATGACCAGAGTGGACGATACGTCCAGAGGCATTTCTTACTCGGCAGCAGCAGGTCACTAGAAAAGGTCAAAGACCCTGAGATTCAATCTGCTCAGTGAATTCATTTGGAGCGTTATCAGTTCAGTTACAAGTACATCAATATACAATACAATTACGGACAATAAAATATATAGAATTTTAGGTAAACCCTGTACAGTTACTTGAAGTGTAGTACAAATGGGAACGAAAAACGATTAATTACACGTTGATGGATGTGAGAACACTGCATCTCTCTCTTGAGGTAGCAGTGAAAACATAATGATGGTTTTAAGCAATAAGTTTGGTATGTGTTAAAAAAAAAACAAGAACCTGCAAACCACCTCTTTGTAAAGTGATTGACACAATTCATGGAGAAATGTATTTTGCTACATTTTAAAGCAAGACAGGAGAAGAAGTGAAGCTTCAGTTTAAATAACCCTGGCACGTCTCTTCTTGTGAAGAACTGTCATCAACATTTCATTTTGATATGCAGGGAGAGAAACAAACCAATTGAGACCTCAATGTGAAACTTAAGAAGAAGTAAACATCTCTTTCAACTCCGGATTAAATTTAAATTCTTTACACCAAGCCTCCGGGGGTGACTGATAAAATGGTACATTCAGACAGAGTACTATTAGCTTGCTGCTTTCTTGAGGACATTTGGAGAAAAGTTCTATATTTCTCTTCCAAATCTGTTCAACAAAGAAACTACTTAAGGAAGTAAGGATCTGTGGCAAGGTCTTGAGCCAGACCATAAAAGCTGTGTCAGACACAGCAGAGAGAAGAAGCGTGTGACTGTGGCTAAAATGGAAGGATCCAAACTGGGCACCTAGAGTAACATAATGCCAAGAAATCATACAAAAGTTTCCAACTGAGCATAAATAATAATAAAAATGCTATACAATCCCACTAATTGTTCTTGGCTGTGAACCCCACTAGAATGACAGTTGCATAGACTCAGGGATGACTGTGCTTGTATCAAGGATTTCTCAAATGTTTTTTCATATCACGGACCGTTATAACACAGATGTGTGAAATGAGACCTGCTGCAGTTATTATAGGAGCTCACAGTAAGACCCAGTCGCGCTCTACAGTACACTCTGTAGCCCATCTGCACCGCATTATATAACGTATCAGGTTCATTCACAGGACGTGAGGCCTTGCAGCATGCATTGATCAATCATGATAATGACACCATTTGAAATGGAAAACTTACACATACATTTGCCATGTTGAGCAAGTGAGATGATACACGCTGTGTTCTCTTCCGTAGCGATTTCTATTTTGAGGGTTGACTCGGGGGGAACAAAACCCACTGTGTGCGAAACTGTTAGCTGAGAAGAAGAAAAGATGGCCACAGAGTGTGACATTACGTGTCTGGGGAGCAGACCAAAGGCATGCTGCAGGCCAACCAAACCAGACTGGCCTCACAGAGATGGAGAGAGAGAGTCTCAGTGATATCACCCCAGGCCTCAGAGCTATCAAAGGGTGAGAGGGATTCTTCATGAATGGTGATCATGTGGATGTATGAAAGAAAAAAAACATTGGTGTCCATCAACACCATTTTTGGTGTAATATCAAATGACTAATTTGTTTGTTGATTGCGATAATGGCATTGCTTTGGGTTTGAGCCAAACGCTTAGGATAATCTCATGACTCATTTATATTCCTGCTAATTAATTCATTGTGTTCCTTTAATAATGCAGACCTATTTTCATTTTCGTTTTCAATTTTTTTTCTCTCTCCTGGGGAGAGCCTATTGAATTATTGATGGCGTCAGCTTCCTCAGGCCTAATAAATGAATGCTAGGATTTCCTTGAAACCCAGGGCCTTTCACCCCGTGTACGGAACAATTGGTGCCTGTCTAGAAACACGGCTAGGCAGCATTGTTCTACATCCTGCGTTACCGCGCGCTCTGCTTTCTAAATTTTCCATTAGTTTAATTGCTGGAAGTGCCATTAGCAGTGCTACAGTACTGTACTTCTGCCGTCATGGGGTGTGATGGGTGTCGTTCGTGCTTTTTTTTTGTCAGAAAGCTTACAAGAACAACGTCTTTGACAAGAGGCCAGGGTTTTTCAACTGAATTTGCCATAAAAAAAACTGTTTACAGTTGATTGAGACAACATTAACTCATCAAGCACAGGAGATTTTGTTTGCCTCTATTGGATATAAGCGAAGCTTAGCACTAAACCCTTCTGTGGCATTGTGGCTTGGCTCCATGGCCTTTCATAATAGCATGCAGTAAAAGGAATAATAATAATAATAATCTGTCATTGTCAAGGGCAGCACGGTGGCTCGGTGGTTAGCACTGTTGCCTCACAGCAAGAAGGTCCTGGGTTCAATCCCCACCTGACCCAAGGGCCTTTCTGTGTGGAGTTTGCATGTTCTCCCTGTGTTCGCGTGGGTTTCCTCCGGGTACTCCGGTTTGCCCGTGAGTGTGAGTTGTTGTCTGTCCCTATGTGTCGGCCCTGTGATAGACTGGCGACCTGTCCAGGGTGTCTGTCGCCCTGTGTCCGCTGGGATAGGCTCCAGCTACCCCGTGACCCTGTACAGGATAAGCGGTAAAGCTAATGGATGGATAATCTGTCATTGTGTTTCCATGCATAGGACTCAGTCAATCAGCCTGTCCATCCAAAACTTCACAGATTATCTGGGAACACTATTATTATTATTACACTGGATGTGAAAGTGAAACCATCGAGAGAGAGAGATAGGAGATCAAGTGGGAGAGTCACACATACAGAACAGGGAAGAGAGAAAGAGACCAATAAGGAATTAAAACAGATTGAGGGGCAAATGTAGTCATATATTATATTCTGTTTTCATTGTTTTATTTGAATGTTCCAAAATATACAGTATGTAAATTGTTGCCCTGTGCCACACTGCCTTACAGTCTGTAACAGTATCTACACAATGTGGGTATAGTAACAAATATGGCAATATCTCCCTATTTTCAATAGTTGACCATAGAACAAACTATTACAGATATGTAATGCAGACACACAAAAGCCTCATGCAATTGGCCTGACCATAACTGTTGCGTACTTCAACTGTCACTAAAGTTGGAAATACTGCCACTGGGTGTTGGTTATGTGGCCAGGCCTTGGAGGGTTATTGGATTCATCCGCTTCATCCTGTCATTCATGTCCTTGGACGATTCATTTGAGAGCCAGTCCTGTCTCCCTGATCGACCACAAAGGCTACCGAACACGTCAGAATGAATAAAGCAGCCGAATCGATAAACACAACACACGATCATCAGCTGGGATTGGCAGAATCTGCCAGTATGTACGTATATTAGCTAAAAATTTAAATAAATAAAACTAACCAAAGCAGTTTGTTATAATAAAATATGCTGCAAACAAGGTTTTACAAAGTGTATGTAAGTTTGTGTTTGTAGTGTTGTATTGTGCTGTGTGTATCCATGGAAGGTGAATGCCAACAGAATTATGATGGAGGAAAGGATGGGCTGCTATAGAGGGCAAGCTGCAGCTGTAATTCCACAGCCTCCTGGAACCCATTAGAAGATTGAACCTCTTGAAACCTCCACGATCAATAATCCTTGTTTCTATAAACTCATACACATATACAGATATATACAGTATACGCATGTGTGTGTGTGTGTGTGTCTAAGAAATAATTCTGATGTTTTTTAGAGCTAACGTGGCTTGTTGTGGCATGAAAAGAGGAAGTTTTCATGAGAAGCTTCAAGTTTGTTTTTCTAGTGTTCTGCAAGTGAAAACACATCAACAAAAACGTTTCCTTGCATAAACTCCAGTTTTGATCAAACGTCTCCATCAGTGAGAGCTCGAATAGGCTTTTCCCACAACTTTTAAAAACAGGATTGAGGCTTTAAACATTATAACAGGCAAGCACAATCACAAACATTTGTGATTTTCAAAGCCAGTTACAAATGGAGGTTAATGTATTTCCATTTTTGCTAGTGTTCACATGTTGACACCTCCAATAATATAAGGTTATTGCGATAATGGCATTGCTTCTGGTCCGCGACAGAGCAGTTCCCATACCAAACTGTAATCCTAACCAACTGTATTACAGTTTGGTATGGGAACTGCTCTGTCGCGGACCAGAAGGCGTTGCAGAGGGTGGTGAAAACCGCCCAGCGCATCGCTGGAGCCCCACTTCCTGCTATAAAGGACATCTACAGGAAGCGTTGTCTTAGGAGGGCCATAAACATTAGAAAAGACTCCTGCCACCCAGCACATGGACTGTTTGCCCTCCTGCCCTCTGGGAAGCGCTACAGGAGCCTACGGACCAAGACCACTAGGTTCAGGAACAGCTTCTTCCCCACAGCTGTCTCCCTGCTGAACTCTCATGCCCCACCCCACCCCTAACACATATACACACGGATCTGAGCACCAGGACTCTACCAAGTTATCATTGCACTACTGTAGATATGCTGTTTATAATGTAAATCATTTTCCCTGCACTACTGTACATACAGTATACTATATATTCTGTAGATTATGTAAATCATCCATTGCACTGTACTGTACTGCACTGTACATACTGTATACTTAACATTCTGTAGATAATGTAAATCACCCACTACTGTACACTACTCATATCGTAATTTATCTATACTGTTACCATAGCCTGTTCATAGACATAGATATAGACACTGCACATATGTATATCTTTTTTTATATCATTTACTGCACTTTGTAAATTATGTTATTTAAACACTGCTAAAAGCACTTCTGGTTGAGATGCAATCTGTGTTTCGTTGCTTTGTACTTGTGACATGCGCAATGACAATAAAGTTGAATCTGAATCTGAATCTGAATCTGTTATGTTTTGCCTGTTTATGGTTTTAGCGTGTGAGTGTAGTGTGATAAATGAGCAAGTCCCTCTCTTTCCCAAGGCAAGGCACAGTTTCATTTGCATCAATCAGGCGCCACTGTAACGACTCCCACAGTTTTCCCACAAGCCCATGTTTACAGCCAAAGAGCTAAAACAACACGCTTTTAAAGAGATTTCTCTCTGAATACAAATAATCTTGAGCTAAGTTAATGGGTCAATGGGGTGTAAGTGCATGGATATTGACTAGTTTGTATGCACATCATAAAGACCTCATAAAAAAGCATATCTAATACAACGCTGTGAAAAACTAATTTAAAGCACTATGTCACCCCTGCAGGCTATCACTAGAAAGTTCTATATTATTATACTGTATGGGTTTGTCTTTTCTTCATTTGCTTCTTCCAAAGTATTCAACTCTCCCAATTTACTGCAATAGACATGTGAGTAAACCAAGCGATGTCTATTCATTCCTAAACAATGAGTTTGAATTTTTTTTTTTTTTTGGGGTTGTTCCCTCGCCAACATATTCTCGTGGAAAAGTTGATTTCCAAATACGGTAGAGAATGTCTTGTTGTGTGCTTTATCTCGACATGTGAATCCGGGGAAAGATAAAGCAGAAGTCACGTACGCACAGCCACTGAGCCTGTGATCATGGACTGATGACGTCTGCAGTGACTTTGTAGAGGTGAGCGCTGTGCTGCTTACCTGGCATCTGGTCTTAACTGTGGCGTGGTATGAGATCACTCTCCTGACCTCAGCCTTCACTAAGCTGTTTAAGGCCCATATTGGAGGTGTGTGTGCGTGTGTGTGTGAGAGAGAGAGAAAGTGTGCGTGCGTGTGTGTGTGTGTGTATGTGTGTGACACAAGAGAACAGAACAATGATGAAATACAAAGCAAAAGATTAATAAAGAGCGTATGCTTCAAATCTCAACCCTTTCATACCGCCTACAACTTTTTTTTTCCAAGAACAAAGCCTAGTACGCTATGTGTCGCATTAGTGAGTTGGTGAGAGAAAAAGTGTGTCACTGAACCGCAAATTTGAGAGAACCTCACAACATGATGGTGCGAAAGACACCAGAGTGGATTTACTAACCAGGCTGAACGTAAATTCCCACGGTAGATACTTCCTTAGCCACAAAACCACACGTTCCTAAATGAACATGACACGTCTGAATTAAACAGTTCTTATTCATCCCAGCCACGTCCAGTTATAACAAAGGCACCCTCATGAAGTATGAAAACAGTGACGTTAAACATCTGATCCGGAACGGTGCGGTCTGACCTGGGTCCTGCCATGGGGAGCCTGTGACAAGGTCAACAGTGTCCCTGCAGGCTGGAGTCGGAGCCTGGGTGGGTGGCAGCCAAAGGGAGGCTAATAGGAGGTGGCAGCACGGGGGGTGGGGGGGGTGGGTGGGGGGGGACAAAATATCTCCCTCCTGGGAAATGACAATGCTGCTGCTGCCTGAATGTTGTGAGGCCTGGCTCATTGAATCTGCGCGGGATGTCTTGAATTTCACCGATAATCACGACAGCATTGAGGCGGACACTTTAATGTCACGGGACGTTATTGGAATGCATGAGGAGAAGTTTCATACGTTCAAATTAAGACGTTGTAGAACTCACACTATGTATACATACATGTATACATCTTAGTTTATGAGTATGGATCGTATATGTAGGATTCCACAAAATCGATCGTCTGTGCTGTATTTGTAGACTTTCAACAGGATACCCCTTCTTATGACATATGAATATGTGTGTGTGAATATGTGTATGTGAAGAAATATGTGTTAGTAAATAAATATGTGTGTGTGAATATGTGTGTGTGAATATGTGTATGTGAATATGTGTGTGTGAATATGTGTGTGTGAAATATGTGTATGTGAATAAATATGTGTGTGAATATGCGTGTGTTGGGGTGCATCCGTGCATGTGTGAGTTTAGGGATGGGAAGCTTTTTTGACCCAAGTGTGTACTGCTCTTCTATTGATTGCAGTGTCAACGTCTGACAAGAAAGAATGATCAAATTGTGGTCAAGGAGAGACGTTTACACGCAAGGAGATTTGTAAGTAAGCCACACAGAAGACGAGCCTGGCCTAAGAGATTTGGAAATCTTTCTTTTTGTGAGATATCAAAGGATGCAGCAGCTGAACAGATGGACTTGAAATCTAGAGGGGTGTGAGATAAGGATTGCGTGCCATGCCTTGCAATGGCTGTGAATGAGATGAGCAAACGGCATGAGAAAATAAAAATCCCTCAATCCAATCTGCTTTAAGGGCAATGAGATGGAAAGTTCCTGGAACAGGTGGGAACAATAGAGTAATAAAAGAAATATGACGTGTGGAACGTCTATTGAGAATATGCCTTAAAGAAAGGAAAGATTTGTGAGGAAAGTCTGCGCACACACACACACACACACACACACACACACACACACACACACACACACACAAAGACTACAATGTTCAGAAAGCTCAGTGACTTTTGTTGGAAAGTATAACCTTATAAAAAGAGTGACATATATGTGCAGAAACGAACTGTGCTTCAAGGCCAAGCCACTCAAATGATAGGCCGGCCGGAAAAATTGTAAGTTGGGAAACAGTCTTCCATCATCTCTGCAACCATATCATTGTCGCCACAGAAAGAAATAAAAAAGTAGCCTAATAGTACCAAATGTAATATTTAAAAGATAGACCGTAAGACGAATAAACCGCACAATAATTGAAATGCACAGTCACTGCTCCTTTACGGGAGCGTCTGCGGTGTCTCTTTAAATACAGTAGGCAGTGCTATAGGTCTGTACGTTGAGCGCTCAGCGCAGAGCGCACTAATGCCGCTGCGTGTGCTGAGCATAGCGATCATCCGCAGGGCTGTTTGACAGGCGGCGCGGTTTGGAAGGAGAGATATTAGACAGGTTTGCCTCACCGCAACACACAGACTATAGGGAACTGTTCAAGGAGTCTGACCTAAATAGATTAACACCGTGAGAAAGAAGCCTGCCATTATAGCTATCTGCGGGGTTTTTTATGAGAGAGATCGTTTGATGAGCCTGGAGGGCCATATTTCCTTCGTTTCTTCAAGTCAATACGTGCAGCGGTACGCCGAATTAAATTTAACTGATTGTAATGGAAATGGATAAAGAAGGTACTCGTTAGACTCACATTAAGCCAGTGCATGTTATTGAATAGTCACCTGCACCACTGGCACATTGATTTCACTGCATATTTTACGTATGAGGTGTGGACGCGTTTCTCTTTTAGATCTTTTTGCGATTTCATACGGTCAAACCCTCTCATGAAAACGATTTTTGTGCTCTCTAAGAGGTCTTCTCTATCATGCTTTCCGTTTGCGCTCCTCATACAGGTAAGCCCTTAAATATTACAGTAACTGTTTAGACATGCCTGCATTATCAAAGATATTCAACCTTTAAGAGTTCAACATAGGCCGAGGATTCAGTAAGGTTTCATGTTTTGCGTTTTGAGTCTGTAATGTTACTGCACCAGACCTGTCCATTATTTGTGTATTGTCACTCAGTCAGTTGTTCAGTGTTATTGGTCCGGACATTTACCCCTAAATAAAATACAAGCTCAGGATAATTTCTTAGTTGGACAGTTCCACAACATGTCTAATGTGGCTATACTTTTTTATTTGATTAGGCTTTCATTTAGCTAGCAGTTTCATTCATAGCTCATTATAAATCCTTGTTTCCATTTCCAGCCATTGATTTGCTGAAGTGGGATTCTTTATTTGAAGGACTCTACATTAAATGTCTCTAAATTGCCTCTCACTCTCATCATACTCCCAAATGTGTGAGGCACCTGCACTTTCTTTATTACTTTGCTGGTAATGTTTAACAACTTGCAAATCAGGAAACAGACAGAATGAGCCTGATTTGATGTTGCTTTGGTATTTCTCTCTGTATCCAACTCTTTCTCAAGCCAGGCAATTCTTAGAGATGTGTTGAAACTCGCGAGTCTTCATTTTGATATTGGATGAAATATTGACCTGTTCTGACCAAAACAATGAACGGCACTTTGGGTATTCTTGATACTGTCCGTCTGCCCTACCTGCTGGGCGGATGGCCGTGTGTCATCATGGTATTACTGTGCCCGGAGGCTAAAGAGACTACAGACAGAGATGCCTGCAGGGGTCTGCCATCTGACAGGGCCTGTATCAGATAGCAACAATTCACCGCGATAAATATTCACACCGAATCCTTTAAAAAAAGAAGGAGAGTGCTCCTTGCTGGCGTGGCAATGGACAATTATCATAACGACTAAAGTGTTTCAGTGTATTTCACATAGTCCCTCTCCATATTACATTTCAAAGGCTTAAAGTGAAATGTGCAGGATTAATTAATCTTTTAGTATTCCTATCCCATAAATAGGCTTGTTATACGCTTGTTCTGTCAAGCTTGCAAAAATCTGATTTATTTAATTTTGTTGGATTTGATTTGAAATAAGAGATCGGTTTATTAGGGGCTACCCAGTGCAGCGGAGCACTTCATAAAAGCCTTCAGATTTCAGACTCTCAGTGGAGCCATGGACCGCCAAGGCTAGCAGCAGACTCAGAAAATAGGGCTCTGAATGTCTGCCAAGCTGATAGGCCTTCCTTATCTTCTCATCCTCTTGGCGACCGCATGGTGAGTCCTCATGGATAATACCCCATAGCCATGGTCTTTGAAGATCACCAGAAGAACTGACATTAATTATAAGCCCCCGGCATCAACTGTAAAAGACAGCAAATCGTTGGCCATTATGGGCCTATAGTCTTTGTGTGTACCATGTCAAAAAACACTCATAGGAGCGTGCGAACAGACACAGGAGCGGGTTAAAAAGCCAGACGGACACAGCCTGGGGTGATAATGTAGTGGTTGAAGAAGCTCTGGCATGTGAACAATAGCCCCCATGCTGTGTCTAGTCCAGCACACTGCCTACACCGTGTGAAGTGCTACTGCAGACGCAGCATAGACAGCATGGTCATCTCTTTGTTCACTTCTGAATTCCAGGTGGATCTTGGAAACCCTTCACAACCTTCCAAACCCACCGGGGCCGTGATTTTGCAGCATTTGAATAATGAGAAAAAAGGAGAGCCACCAACATTATGAGGCTAAAAACAGCTCATCGTGTTGGCTAGTGCCTTATTTTTTAATTGCTTCAAATGTTGCCCTCTTTGTGGCATTTATAAACTTTCTGACCTGAGTCGCAATACTTGGAAAGCCGAATTGTGTCATGTTTTCAAAGGCAGTCTGAGGGAAATCATCCGTGAGTAAACAACATTAATTTTCCATTCATCCTTTTTCGTTGCTATTTGCTGCGAGGGCCTTTCATTCCTAGTAATGTTTCCTCAAAGGACATATCATTTTGTTGTAGGGATAATCCGCATGGCCCTTTGATCAGTTACAAAAAATGCCCAAGGAATAGGTTAGCATAGCTGCATGTATATCACTGCCAGATTTTCAGCTTAGTCCAGGATTACCCATAACACTGGGCTTTTTCAGTAAATAATACTAAAGTAATCGTTGGCTGGACAGGTGGTAGGGTAATGTACTGGCAGAGGGATGCCAAACAATAGCCCCAAGCACAAAACGCTGATTATGTCCACAACCAACTTTCCACTTCAAGTTGTTTACAGCGGTCTCACTTTAAGCCTTTTCTTTTATTTCTAACTGCATTGCTGAATACTGATGGCCAGGGTTATTATTATCGAGGTGCTGTGGAGTTTTACGCCCTTCACTTTGACAAACACCAGCTTTTTCCTCCGACCGTCCTTCTCACAGACTCAGTGCTTCCCGCTGGGGGGGCCTCCATGTCGTTCAGCCCACCCGTGACCCGCACCGTGATTAAGGAAGGCGGTGTTAGAGCTCGCACTGTTGGCGCACGTGGTGGAGAAACAAAGGGGGTTTACAGTGAAGTAACAGAGGGTCTTGGGCCTGAGGGCTCTATTTCTTATCTCGCTGGTATCCAGCTGCCAGGGAATCATGTGTGTATTTCCTTTCCATCCGCTCTGTCAACATCTCCAGCAGTGAGCGGCTATTAGTGCTGCCAGCGTCTGCACACTGACTGGGGGGATGATGGATACGCTTTGAAAGAGGCCCCCAGCAGCGATGGATGACTCGGAGACAGGAGAGAGGGGTGTCTAGCGCCGTCTTCAACGTTACAGACAGGAAAGGGATCTGTCATAATGAGAGTGCATAATTAGTGGCCAAGGTCAGAACTGTTTCACTGCTGTTCGCATGTGAGGACACAATGAACTCCTACCTTGAAGTGTCTCGAGGATAGTATCAGATGTACGAGCGGGGATTAAAAGGTTAACCTACAGAGTTAAGGTTGCGAGTTCCTTGAAGATGTCGGGAGCAGTGATAAGTACTGAGAGGTCCGACAGGGTCAGACACAGTCACAGGCGTGGCATCGACTCTGGCTCCCGTCAGTCGCACCAGTTCTACACTCCCAACAGGTCCCCGTCTGTCTGCCCCCTGAACGTCCAACACTAACTGCGATAGGGAGGAAGAGGGCACGACACTGAGGTGCGTGTATGTGTGTGTGTGTGTGTGTGTGTGCGTTTGAGAGAGACCTACAAGAAGAAAGAAAAAGAATGAGAAAAAATTAGGAATGAAAAAAATGTGTTTCTCATGAACAATGACTGACCTTGAAGTTTTGCCAGTCAGTGAAATTAGAACCATAATGACCACTTGGAATGTCTGACCTTCTTGTTCACTTTTGAACTGGGTTTCAGTCGCACAAGGAGCCTTTGTTCCTGCCAAACTGCAGAGTCCCTGTATTATGTACCCGGTGTACCAACAGGGCACCAACTGGCAACACCCGTCCCCTTTAAATAGAGACCGACAGTTCACCAGCCCAGCTACGCTTTCACCGCATTTGGTGGTGGCGGAATGTCATTACTGGCGCCTGAGTGTTACTCTGGGTGTTATTTGTCGTTGGCTAATACTCTGTCTCAAACCAAGGCCTTGTTGATACTTTAAACCCAGCCTTATAAGCCCAGCGATGTTTGCGGCATTATAACCAATTCTGCATATTAATTCCAATATTTGAGTAATTAGTAGCTTCTCGGGCTGATGAGGGATTGATCGTGTAGGGAGAAAGATAAATAGCAGTTGGTGATTCATTATTTGTCTTGAGACGGCTCCTGATGAATATTGATGTGGGTAATAAGTTGTGAAAACAGCACTTAGTTAATTGGAATATCAGCTTCTTGAAGGCAAGTTTTGCACTCAGATGATCAAAATACTTACACATACAAATTCAACCAAGGACATACTGTGCAAATCAGAGGAAGCAATATATTATCATACATCTAGAGAATAAGGATGAAACTATGTTTTGCATTTTATTTAATCTAAGATTCACCCTTCCCCTTGAAAGTATATGAAAAAACATATTCAAGGATGGGAAACCCATCCGCATCGAGACGTCGCAGTGAAACGTCCGACATTTTTCACTTCAGAGTGGGTCGATGAGAGATGTCTCCAAAGCCTTGTCCTCATAATACTGTGATGCAGCAGTGCTCTCTTTCTGATCTGATAGAGAGGCAGGAAGAGAGGGGAGCCTCCCCCCCCCCCTCCCCCGGGTCCATCAGCCTGTTCTGTCAGTGTCAGACGCTGCCTCAGATCTCCTCGCATAGCTCTCTGCTTTCTAATTGGCCTGTCACACTCCCCAGTGAAATTTGTCAGGTTGCTGTGAAATAAAGTTCTTGGGCACCCCCAAAAAACAAGAGGCACTGCTTACCACTGTCCCAGCTGTGAGTCTCCCTTAAAAGGCTTTCTCTCTTTGCAGTGGCATCGTTATCATGAGATAAAAGAATATCTCCTGGTTGCTCATATTTTCCTCATACATGTTTTTTTTTTTCCAATCTGAAAGATTTTCCCATTTTGCAATAAGGCCCCTTGAGAGATTTTATTATTATACTTATTTGCTGTTCTGAGTGGTTGCTCTGTGCGACTCCAGCAGGGAAGCCATCAAATAAGATTAATGGGAAGTGTTACCCTACTGCTCGGTCCTGCCTTGCGGCACATGGTGAGCATGTTCTATTCATGAGGCACAGTTTTTCCACCTGACGGCTGGAGCATCATGTCGTTTCTCAGGGGGAAAGTATGGGGCTGACCAACATGTCAAGGAGCAGTTAAAGCAAGCTTTGGCAACCACTGCTGTAGCTAGGCCTGCCTGCCCCATGTCATGTCGACTCTCTTTAGCTCTCGCCCAAGTGGTGACCGGGCCCCCATTTCTGTTTCTGTGCTCCGTCCCCAAAGACATGCCTGAGAGATGACTCAGCTCTCTCTCTCTCTCTCTCTCTCTCTCTCTCTCTCTCTCTCTCTCTCTCTCTCTCTCTCTCTCTCTCTCTCTCCCTTTCTGGTTATCTTCCTTCTCTATCTTCCTTTCTCAAACTCTATCCCTCTTTTTTTTCTTTATTTTCTCTCTACCTTTCTCCGTCTTCCCTACTCCCGTCTGTCTTTCCCTATACTTCTCTCCCTCACTCGCTGCCCCCCCCCCACCCTCCCCCTCCCTCCCCCCTCCTTTTTATCAGTGCCTCAGTGCCTCTCTGGCTCAAAGCTCTCCCCAGCCACAGCAACATAAATGAGGCCTTGGTGCAAGGTTAGACTGAGGCCAGGAGACAGGGTGCGTTATTGCTGTGTGAGCCGCTATGTGCACACAGTATCAGTCAAGGGGGACTCCTCCTTTAGCAGGCTGGTAGGACTAGAGTGTTGAGACAGGTTGTTAAGTGTCTTACACATGTCTGGCACTTTACTCGCTATAAGGCTTCAAAACCTATGTGGACATTCACTATTATTTTACGGGGAACGCTATCGCACAGCACTGCCGCTGTTGTGACGGATTAGAACGAGCACGGTGAACAGACAGCTCTTCTTCAATTAACTCTCTGCCGCGTCCACATGTCTGTACCACTCTCGCTTTTCTTTCTTTTTATCTCCACCTCTCTTTGAGACCTTGCGTCACATTTTTAGCAGGCACTGGAGTGCAATGTGCACTTCATCTTTTATTCATCCTATGATAGGCTGTAGCAGCACGGCTTGCTCCGCCTGGTGAATCCAGAGCAGGGCTCGGCTGCTCCAGCAGACTGTTCACTTCCCCAGCTGCCTTTGCGCTCTCTTTATGGCACGCGCACCTATCACAGATGCATGCATGCGTACATATGCATGTGCACACACATTCACACAGAAAAGAACATGCGCACGCACTCACTCACACACACACACACATTTTTTTTGCTACAGAATGCAGTTAGTCCCTTTTTGAGTGCAGTGAAACACATGGTTGCTCTCAACTCTAAAAACATATTGATTTGAGGAAAGAATATTGCATTAAATTACTTCACTTTAAATCTGAACTCAATAACTTTTGTTTCTGTCCTTTGAAGCCTTGCAACTGTGACTTTAGATGTTTCACAAACTTTAAATGACCCATACAAAGATTTCATTTCATGTCCCCCTCACCAGTTGTCACTGTGAGGGAAGGCAAATGCCCACCACATCGTTGTTTAGAAACAGCATCATCAACAACACATGTCCATAAATAGAAACAATGGCCAGCAACAGGGACACTAATGACGGCCTCTCTTTAATTGGAGCAGATGTGATGACTTCCGACCGCTGGCGCTCGTCGCCCTTTTCAGGCGTATTGGCGTGACGAGAAGGCCCACGGTTCAGTGGCTATTCCGCTAGACAGAACAGGCTCTACAGAGTAGCAACGCTTCACCCCCCCCCCCCCCCCCCCCCACCCCACCCCCACCTACCCCCCCAACTGTATCGCTCAAATAGGCGCTTCCATCCAGCCCACTGCCTCCACCCTACGGAACTGCCTGACAGGACATCGCAGAGAAACGCACAGGACATGCTACATTAAGCCTGTGTTGAATAAAAATCAAGGTATCAACTTGCCCAATTTGTGACATCTAATGACCGATTCATTGTGTTTCAAGTAACGACGAGGTTTACTGTAAGTGAAAGGCTGAGTGTTAAGTGTTTTCCACCTGTAGACACTCAAAGCAGCTCAAGTGGCTCTCATGCTAAACATGCTTGAGGCCTTTTCTGTGTACTGTAGTGGTAAGAATAGCAAATTGGAGTTAAAGGCATTCCAGTGCAAAGTATAATCATTTCATAAAATGCCTGATAACGGTATGGATACTGCATGAAAAACCGATATGTGGTAGGATTGTTGATGTTAACCTGGCTTTGTCTTTTAAACTTTATTGTGTGGTTTTAAGATGATTTGTGTGGTGTTGGTCACGCACAGTCCCACAATCGTTCAGGAACTGTTTAAAGGGGAAACAACCTTTCTTCCAGACAGGCAGACAAACAATATCTCAGTCACCCCAGTTAATCCTTCCTGATCCTCTCTACTTGTGCTGTAGGTGCCATCAGGAATCTTTGCTCAGCTCAGGGAAAAGCTTACAAATGGAAGCTTAAAACATATTAAAGTAACAGAATAGGAAGGTAGATAAGTCGATTTTATTAAATTGTTATGCTGAAGGAACTGTAAAGAAGAATGTTAGTTTGACTCTCAGTTTGTCCCAGTTAGAATCATGGTCTTTGTTTTACTGTCAGAAGATCTGGAGAAAGATATTTTTAAACAGCATCACTGATGATAGAATCCCTTTATTGTTGTTAGCTTTGTTACATGTTCTGACATTAGTCATGACTGCGTGTTTGTGTATGCATGTGAGCGGGAGAGAGAGAGAGAGAGAGAGAGAGAGAGAGAGGGGAGGGGAGGGGGGGGGGGTGTCCGTTAGGACATATGGAGGTGTGTAGTTTATCTTATTCCCCAAAAAACATTGGCTGTCCTTATGTATCAAGGTGATGTGTGGAACATAAAGTTTTTGTTTTGCAAAGCTGAGTGGCAGTGTGCTTCTGGGTGAAAATCTATCTATTCCAAAGTTTGAGGTTTAGTTTCTTTGGGCTTTAGAATCCAAACCCAAGTGTCTATTCTTAAAAAAAATGTTTCAAACCAAAAAATTGAAACATTACAACTGTATTGACTTATATATTCAGGAAAGACAACTCTCTTTCCCTCGCGTTTCCTTCGCTCAGGCAACCTCAGCCATCTGTGATTGGGTCAATGTGATTGGACTGTTAAGTAGACAGGAGATAAGGCTGTGTGGATGTATATATACTACACCTGTACCAACCTGTGTCCTTATCTATCGTGGTCACTTTACTGCCTCAGTCCCATGCTTGTAAAATGCTGATAATGCATGGCGTATTCGCTAATTTGTCCTTGGTACAGATTTAGGTCCGTCCTGTTATGACTGAGAGAAATGAGATGGGGCAAGGATGCCAAAGTGAGATGAGGTGTGATGCAGAAGTTTGAACAGAGTGCATAGCACTTCCCCTCTCAAGGTTGGCTTAGTTGAGTAGATTTCCTGTTGGGTCTGCATGGAAAACCCAGAACTTTTCTCTACTTGTTAATAGATAACTTAATCTCAGATGTTTTACCATGGTTTTCCTTGCGTGTGTGTGTGTGTGTGTGTGTGTGTGTGTGTGTGTGTGTGTGTGTGTGTGTGTGTGTGTGTGTGTGTGTGTGTGTGTGTGTGTGTGTGTGTGTGTGTGTGTTGGTGCATTACTAATGGTGGCAGTTTAACAGATTGCCTTAATGTTGTGCAAATTGCTTAAGGCTCCAAACACTCAGCTTTAAAGAATAGGCATTTCCTCCTAGCCCTTCTCGGGTTTTCTTTAACTTCACTAAAAATCCCTTACAATCTTCAGTAACCCTTTCTCATTCAAACACAGAGAACAGACATGCAATCAAACAGAAGGCATGGAAAGTTTGTTTCAACCATGGCAGAAATATCTTCTGTGGGTAGTCGATACAGACAAGGCAAGGGAAGGGGGAACATTATCTTCTTAGGCAAAAATACAGATTTTCTGTGTAACCTGAATGAGGCGCTTTGTTAGCCTGGAGAGTGGAGGACGACATCATTTGATCTCCCATTGCCAGTGCCCCCCTATTCAGCTCCACAGCAGATAATTACTTCTTTTAGAGAGCTATTATAGAGGGCCAATTCACTCAATTGTTCAGATTTTTTTTACCATTTGTATGTTGCTTGGGAAGCTAGATATTGTCTGATGGTATTGAAACATTTTCTCCCTGTTTCCAGCCATCTTGGTGCCACGTTCTTGAAAATGTGGGGCCAGAATGTTCTCTCGTGTTCCCATTAAGGCGCTGTTGGATTCATTGCCTCCTCCATCTTATCGAACTTGTGGAGATAAAGCATTGATTTCCTTCCATATACATTTTTTACATTTTTGCTTTCAAGCCCACCATTCAGCACACATCATAATCGCCAAATGATGTTTTCATACAGCCTGTTGTGTTGCAAAACCAAAAGAAAAACGTGCGCACATTCAGGTCCTATGGAACTAATCTGTGCAGCCTACTTTGTCCACTTGTCATTTTGCCTAATCGAACTTCACTGCTCTTGGGCACCCTTGTATAATAACAAAAAAGCTATTATCCCATTCCAATGTTTTTCTTTATACTTGGTTGTTTCCATGGTACCGTGAGCTCAGGCAGTGTCTCTGATCACTCCGCATGTGGCCCTCTAGGCTAGGTCTTCTGTACAATCGCTCACAGGAACAAATGACATTATGATTTGGCCCTTCAGCTTACCTCCTCCATTTCAATGTAAAAAAAAAGGTCACCAGTGAGCCTAATGGACTATTGAGCATTATAAGGATTACAATGTGAACTTCAACCCACCCCTCTCGGCTTACTTTTTAAAGCTCCAAAGGTTGTGCCTAAAACCTGTGTCTGGACTGTTCCCTCATGCCACATCTAAGTGCATCATGGTTGTATGTAATTGTCACCAGTTAAAACTCACAGCCTGCATTGCATAAAAATATGACTGATATGAGTCCATATTCCATAACATTTTTATTTGTGAGCAAGCCTTAATAAGGCACTTAAATGCTCTATGCCGCTATTGTTATTCTATATACATTTTAAAGGCTGCGGTAATGCTAATCCTACTATAATCTTTCACAGACATAATGCTAAGCATTAGAGATCATCCACCGTTTTGTCAGTCTTCAATGCACTTCTATGGCATTAGAAAAAAATGCGTCTCCCTGGCTGGTGTTTTGCGTCTAAACAAAGGCCTAAGCCAAATCTTAATGTAAAGTGTGGCCTACTGTAGCAGTATGGCAACAACAGCTTTTTATCCAAAGTGCTGCGCCAGCTCCAGAGTGGCATCGACCACCACAGTCAGGATACGTCCAGGGATTCTCTCAAGCAGCTCTGGCTCTGATGAGGTTCCACTGCCTCTGAGTAATTAATTGCGTTGGGCTTTAAGCCAATGGCTGACGCCAGCACACACCAGAATCAGACATTGGTCTAATTAAAATGGTTGGCACGGAGATGTGAAGACCAAGGTTGCAGGCATGCACACTCCCACACAATAATGCAAATGTCTCTGGCTACCGCTGGCGAGCACAAAGAAAAAGGGCCCTGGTGTTGGCCTCTGGGTGCCACATTCAGCTCGCCACACGAGCTCACAAACAGAGGTCGTGGACTCTGAACGGCTGCCATCTGTGTCAAGTCAATTGTTGAAAGCTCAGTGCACAGATTATTTCAGACCCTAATCACTGTTCCTTTGTAAATCCTAGGTTTTAAATGCCCTTCTTTTGACTGCGATAAATCCGCGCTGCACTCCTCCATATTCCACAGTTACATATTTGCCACATATGGAATATTTGACTCCCTAAATCTGACTTTAAGCACCATTTTTTAGAGGTTTAAGTAAGTATCGTGGGAGACCAAAGAATCAAACAGCAAGATTGAAGGCTGGGGATGTGAAGCGAATCCCTGTTGTGGGCCTGAATGTAAACACTTTTTTTCCCCCGGTTATCACCAGCGAAGAAATGTGGTTCTCTAGTTTGATTTGACATGACAAGCATAGCAAAAGTGCACCGGTGGGGCCGACACGTATGAAGAGAGCGGAAAGAGAGGCCCCAGGGGTAGGGGGCCACGCCTGTTTGGACAGGACACCGTGGCTATACTGTTAACCCTGTCACCGCTGACGTCTGTTTTTCTCCACGGGACATTGGGCCTACACTGAAATAATAATCGGACCGGATTCTCATTAATCTGTGTAGTGATTTAATGCGTTCCAACAACCGAGCGAAAGAAAAGGGACGCATAAACAGAGAGAGAAGCAAACGAGGGAAGAGAGAGAGAGGGATATGAAGGAAAGGGTAAAACGATGAAAGGAAGAGACAGAAAGAAGCCGGGCGGAAGGAAGGCACTCATTAACAACTTCCTCCTCTGACTGCTAGCACCTGATAACCTACTGGCCGTGCTGAATGTTTCAGAGCAGCAGCAACGGGTGTCTGCTTTCCCCTCCCTCTCTCTCCCTCTCTGTCCCTTTCTCGCTCTCTCTCTCTCTCTCTCTCTCTCTCTCTCTCTCTCTCTCTCTCTCTCTCAATGTGGTAAAGTTATAGTGGGCGATTCTGACATCCCCACTTTGAAAACAAATAGCTATGCTGACTGATGGGGATGGCCAGTCTGCAGTGCATACGTACTTGATTGAGAAGAGGAGGAAAAAGGGTCTGAATGGTTAAAGCGTTGTGGGCAGTTAGAATTCCAAAAGCTTAATTCTAAGGAACAGGTGCACCCTTAGAGCTCAGATATTTTCTCTCTCAAATAATTATAAAAAAGTGACAGCTATTTTTGTGAATTTACAATACAAAATAAATTGCGGAGTGCAGGGGGTGTAGGGGTGTGGCGGCAGACTCCTCTCTGTCCCCCTCTCATCTGGCCTCGCCGCAGTCTCTCCACATTGTTTTTCTCTTAGTAATGCTATCACCTCAGACTAAAACCCAACGGACCTATAAGAGAGCCAAAGCCAACACAGAGCAGGGGAGGATCGATTTGAACTAATGCAACTCAGCTGTGCTAAACTAGGCTTGAGAGCTAAAAGTTGGACAGCTTAATGGCCTCTCCCTATTTCTAAAGGCTTTGGGAGTGAAGCAAGAACCTCTTGGCTATGTCAAGATAAAAGAATAGAAATTAGATACATATGTTCAATTTCAAGCTGATTCCTACACAATTCTTCCCATCTGACCATGAGAAAACATTCTGTACGGTTTTATCTCTTGGTAATCTCCCAGCACGCTATTCATGTTTTCTTGGCACTTCAGGACAAAAAATATCTTGGAATTTTAAAGAAACAATGTGTGATTGTTCCCCCTGTGATCTATAAATTACGGATAGAAGAGCAGCTTGTATTTTTCCCCCACAAGTGAGGGTCACATGCAGAAAATAAAGAAAGTAAAGTCACAGTAAACAAACGTCGCTTATTTGTATGTCATTATTTGTTGTCATATACTAATACCAGCCCTACGTTTGAAGTGTCATATAAGCCATCCACACCGTCCAGATGATTGGCTAGTTATACACTCATAAAGTAATCCAAATCAATAAGCCCTACGGCAGGCCGACCGACAGACAGACAGTGCTCTGGTGCCGACGTTATTCCCTGAGGACCAGCCCTGCGAGAGCGGTGTCATGGACGACTGCATCCCAGCGGTAGAAGTTGGCCCCTTGGCCTGCTCAGTGAGTCTTGAGACAGACACAAAGTGTATTTATGGTGTGTCCTGCATAGCCATTACCCAGGGCACACAGTCAGCCACCTGATTTCCATGACTTTTCTGAGCCTAAAATTACTGCAATGAAATAGTTGGTGCCTCATTTCAACCGAACGTAAATTGATGGTCAAGCAGAGGACAACTTGTGTTTCTCTGTGCTTGCTCTGCTGTCATAAGCTCTCCTCTTGAACTTTTCCTAGTCGTATCTACCCTCCAAAACCCAGGCCCTGGCCCTCAGTCACACAGCTCATTCACACGCCTACTCTGTCTTCACTGCACAGTGCACACCATCAAAATCACCTTCCCACATCCGAAAGTCCAGCTGGAGTGGGCTAGCCACCCACAAATGTGATAATTTAATGCATTATTTTTGTGACGCAGACAGGCCTATCTGCTGTATCTGTAGGCCTATGTCTCTCTGCTATTCCCAAAGAACCACACAAAGCCCTTGTACTCAACTGAAGCCTCTACACGCACTTACTTTAGTTTCTGTATTTTTAACCCACATAAGCCTACCGTATTCTACTGCAGAATCAAATAAAAACATATCTGGCTACTAATAATTAGTTTTAAAAAATTACGAACATCTGTGTGTCGTACTTGTGTGTAGTGTGTGTGTGTGTGTGTGTGTTTGTGTGTGCGCACGTACCTAAGCAACAGTCTATAGTTTACATTTGGTGCAAAGTGGCCTGCCATCTGTCATCAGATGTGTGCCTTCTGCCCCACATGTAAAACTTACATACCATGGAAACCTGTGTGGCAGTCTTACTTGTCTTTGTAGTGTGTCCTCATCTTCTATCCTATTACTTCATGTAAAGGTATACGGAACCATAATTGTTTTCTATATATTTTTTACCAAACAGCACTTACGTTTTTGTATCCTGCTGCCGTTGTTGCTAGGGCTGTCTTAGAAAAGAGATTAGCTCTTCCTGCTGTGACCCGAGCAAATAAACACGAGCAGTCAGCTGGGACTGTCATGTGCCGTTAGGACCACAGCATTTTGTTCAAATATATCACGAGGAATTTATTTTTCATTAAGTTCAAGATGTATATCTCATACTGGAGTATTTTGCATTGATAGGATTAATGAAAGTCCACTGGGTGCTATTTGTCCTTTATTGTTTTAGTTTTGGACAATCTGGACGTCCCTTAAATCTCTTGAGGCTTATAGTGATTCACAGTTTGGCAAAAAAAAAAAAATTGTTAAGCCTCTTTGAACTTACATTGACATTAGCTGACATTTTTTAATTTACTGACCTGAAGAAAACAGTTGGAGTGCATGCAATATGTTTAATACAATTAGGCCCAAGCGGACAAGCAGACCCATGCTTCATCAGATACTCTGTACCTCCTGCTCTCCACCTTGCACAGAGGTCAAGTTCACTGTACAACCATGACACCCAAGAGCTTTATTTATATGCGTCAATAGTTCGTCTCAGGTTCAGTCTGAATCTGATCCCTGCCTTTTTTTTTTGGCTCCTGGACTCTCTCCATAGACCACCAGGGAGTAATACAGACAGGCTGAGAGTGAGGCTGGGGGGTGGTCCGTGGGCACGGAAAGGTTTCAGGTGACACGGGCGCTTTGTTGGGCTCGTCCTGAGCCAGACGGAGAGCCACAGGGGGCGAGTGTCTCTCTAAGTGTTCTGGAAACTTCTGTGACCCTGAAGGAGGTTTTGCATTACCCTGATGTTGTTTTTTTCTTCCTGTGCCTCCGAACAGAGACTCTTTTGAATATGAGAGTTGAGGTTTCGGAGAATAGGGACATGCAGTGTGAAATGAGTGATGTTCGAGCTGAGTCACATTATTCTCACCGTGAAATAAAAGCCACTTCCTGCAGTTGTATATATATATATTTTTGAAGAGTTCCAAGTAGTACATTTATTTATTTTTTTATTTTCACTTATGTTGATGATGCTTATAAAAGCAGAGCTGACAAAAAAATGAAATATCTCACATCCTGCACATTACCCTTGGTGAAGCTGTTAATTAGGTGGCTAAGCTGTACTGGTGGGCACTTTTAATTACCTCCATTTCCGAGACACCTTGATTAACAGAACCGCTATCAGTGGAAATGCTGCAGGGTAGAGTGTCTCGTGATTCGCTCCCTCCCTGTTTTCCCATCCCTATCAAGTTCAAAAATTGGCAGATTTAAAAAGAGATAATGTGCTAATGTAGCGTTCTGTGTTCTTTGACTTGCAGATTGCGAGCTCCCACCTTCTTCCCAGATTAGGTCTCTGAATAACACGCCAAACAAAAGCCAGAGGATCTGAGCTCGGCGCCCTGGATAGAAGCTTCTCCCGTCGGCACGGCAGAGAAAGTGCAAGAGCCAGGGGTGGCATCTCTCCAAAAAAGGACAGCATCCAGCCAGGGGAAAGTGACGAGCGGCGTTGTGATCGTCTTTCACTCTGACCTGCTCTGCATGGTTCCAATGGCCTCCCTGGTGGCTCTGCTGGGCTCTCCAATGGAACATAGAGAAAGAGAGACCACACCGTCCGTCACCTCCAGCTAGGAGCCTCATCCTACCGCTAGTACCCAATAGAGACACACTACCTTGTTTGCTTTTGTTGCTGCTTTGTTGGCCCCCCGCTCGTATTAAGATATTCTCCCCCTGTGACTCTTGTCTCCCCTCTGGGATTGGACCCAATTGAGCCCTCTAGTGGAGAGGTGAGGCTGGCCGTGTGCGTGCGCTGCTGCCACTGCTGCTTCTTTATGAGTTAGCGTCATCACTCGGGGAGTGTGAGAGACTGAAACGGCAGAGGGGCGGCAGAATGGCCAGGCCTCTGCTGAAGATACAGCGCTACTTTCGTCGCAAACCTGTGCGCTTCTTCTCCTTCATCCTCCTCTACCTGACCGCCGGAAGCCTGGTGTTCCTCCACTCCGGCATCGTCGGCATCAGCTCCTCGAGAACCAATGGAAGGAGGGACCCTTTGGTGGCGTCGGCGGCGAGCAGCAGGATGTCCTTGTCTGATGCCCGGGTCCAGGGAATTATGGGTAGGGTGTTCAAAGGGTCTCACAGAACGGGTCGCAGCTACCGCTCGTCCTGGACAAAGAAGACGGGGCAGGACAGTCAGGACTGGGCGGGGAGAGGAGGGGACTACACCAGCAACTGGAACCGTGCCCTGAAAGGACGCTACGCCAAAGACCTAGAGGACGGAAGAGGTGAGTCACACACATTGGCAGAGATGAACTGTTACCTTTGGGGTGACAGTAGTAGACCTAGGACTGTAGTAGCCTTGAAGTAGTAGTAGAACTAATGTGCACACAAAAATATTTTAAATGTAAATTATTTCCACTTGAAACAGGTATAGGTAACTTCATTGCTTTAATATCTGTTGTGGATATCATGGACATGGAAACAAAAAAAATCTTTAGATTAGAAAAAATTATTGTCATTACAATTAGGTTTATGTACAGATCAATTTAATATCAGCTTATTTTACTCAAGTTGACAAAGGTTATACAATAAACAAGTATGTTTTCAAACATGGCAATAAACTAATATGCTTTCATGCTTTGCACTACTGATGTAAAGCAATGCCCCTAAGAAGCTCAAAGCATCCACCAAAATCCACAATTTCAAAACATCACTTGTAGTTACGTTCAAGGCATAGTTTCAAGTAAGACAATCCATATTAATTCTTTACATGAACAATTACCCCACAATAATATTACAGAAGCATTTTGTTTTTACAGGCACATAGACATTCTGCATTTAGATGCTGAGAGATTAATTTTAGCGCAGAGGCTTAGGTGGTCCTAAATTTGCTGAAGCATTTCAATGACTGGATATAGTTTACTGGCCCTACAAGGGAAGCCTCTCTCAGAGAGCTTAGAGATCAGAGAAATGGTTATTTCCTCCAGAGATATTGCTCCAGGGGCTCCAACAAAGTCCAAAGTAGTCGTGACCTTAATTTAGCCAGCTTTAGCCACTGGATGTCATAGTTTTCACTCCTCCATAGCGTGTTGTCACGTGTTTTTGTCATTACTGTATTAAAGAAAGCCGACCTGTTGAACATAACTATTAATAGATGAACACAATGATTTCCAGTGAACAAAAGGTTAAATGCATGTACGTACTTCACCTAGACAGTATATTATCACATTTGAAAGCGTATTTGTCAACCAAGCTTTCGGTCAACTCGACAAACTTGACAAAATAAAAAGCCGATGTGAGGTTTGTGTCACCGTCTGTATTTAGACAGCTAATCTCATCCGCTGTGTGATGGGCTGCCACTCCTAACAGATGGCTCCTGAGCCTACGGCCTCCATCTTCCATCATGAGTAAAAATCAGGCTCTGCTCACACTGGTGGACCATATGTAACGTGTCAATGGTAATTAACCTTTTCCGGCAATTTCAGAGCTCGAGTGAAAAGGAGAAGGATAGTGAGGGAGAATTACTTGGCGTGGGTAAACTTGTCTCCTAGTAGCAGCAGCTGGTGTGTCGTGTGGGCTGCCAGGAGAGCACAGCAGAGGCTGCTCAGATTTTGACCCCCTCCTAATTCACTGGTCACAGCACTTTACCTTCTGTGCAGAGCCATTATCCATCAAGGACGAACCGCTTACAACCTTGGCACACAGGGATAACCAAACACCTGGGAATCTGGATGAAAGATAGAAGATGTTTTACGATTGCATTACTGAGGGCTCATTACAACAGTAATGTAGCTTTGGAGAGGTGTCACACTCATCTGTTTGAACATGAGTCGATTGAAAACAAACATAGTTATACTGTACTCCAGTTTTGGATTATTGGGTCTGTTAAAATCCACCCCTCCCCCAGTAGAATTCCTGTTCTCTTTTCCTCTCTCTTCTTACGTCTCCTCTTACTCTTCTCTCTCATCTCCGTCTTTCTGAAGTGGTAGCCCCACTGGACCACTAAAGAGTGAGTTTAAAGAATAATTTGTAGTTTCAAAGCAGCACTGCTTCTCTTCATCCATCTCACTGCTCTGTCCCTCAGTGCAATGCCGCCTCACCACAAGACCCTGTCATGTTAGGTTCGAGAGCTCCCCTTCAACATTTGCTCTCCCCGTTCCCACACTCCAGGGCCGGGGTTCCCCCAAGGAAGTTATAGCTGTGGAACCACCAGACATATTACACTTTCAAGAAAATAAACTGAATTTGATGTATATATTGGCATGACATGGATATGAAGACTGAATTATTTTCACAATGTTGCGTAGACTATAATAATACATTATTAAGACTTGAATAGCATTTGATAATGCAGATCAGTGATTGGTTTTCTATATGTTTATGAACAACTTGCTGGTTTCAGTGGGAGCTGTGGCCCCTGAAAAGCGGTGACTGTTCGCCAAACTGTGAGTAAATGTGCATTTGTGAGGCACTCTACTTCACCGAGGTAAAGCAGGTGCCAGTAGTTTGGATCTCCCATTAGGCAGATGATGTCTCCAACAGCACTCTCCGACAATAACCTCGCGGCCCTAAAATGGTCGGCGAGTTAATGACTTCTCGTTTAAAAATAAATAAATAAATAAATAAACTGTCGCGGTTTTTAGTGGAGCTCAGTTCAAAACCAGCTCTTCCCCTTTGTCATAAAGCAGATTAGTGCGCGCCAGCTCCACACTGTCTGGGAGGAAGATTAGTGCCGCTCAAGTTCTCCAGTGCACCACATGCTGCCCATCGGCCTTTTAGACTATTACAATTACTTTAATGTAGTGGGCTAGGGCTCTGTGCTTCCATCATCCCGTCTATTAGTGCAGGTACTAAGTGGTAATGGGAAGGTCAGGGTTTTTCGAAGCGCAGATGGGGAAGGGTTTGGATGTGTTTGGCGTAACGCAGCCATGCATACAACCCCATTTAAAAGAGCAGTGAACAGGAAAGACATCGGGACGGATTCTCGTTTCCATCGATAGAAGGAGGTTCACCTACCTGCCCTCTTTACCCATATATAAATTATCTAAAGAGAAACTGGCTGACTGTTGTTGCTGTTACGAGCCACTAGAAGGGGTAGTGTATCTTTATGAAAAAATTATGTTGCAGTGGTCTGCAGTGGGTTTTCTTAACCTCTTTAGCATTTTCAGCAAATGTAAAAGCAGTGGCGGTTTATTGTGTTTTGGAATTGAAGTGTAAAAGTTAACATCTTACTTTTTGGGCTGTTCAACTCATGGTAGTTATATTGTATTTGTGTTTGTGTACAATACTGCTAGTTTTATATAGTAGGCTACTGTTCTTGTGTCCTTAAACATACAGTGTACTGCATGTTGCAATTCTAAAACATGTTTTTTTGCTTTCATCTTTTTCAGCAAAGTACATAGGCTGTTACATTGACGACATACAGAAAAGAGCACTGAGAGGAGTCTCATTTTTTGACTACAAGAAAATGACGGTCTTCCGTTGCCAGGACAACTGTGCTGAAAGGTAAAAAGAATAACAGATGTATATATGTTTGATTTAAACAAATACAGACACACATAATTAATTTTGTAGGCTGTGCATACTTCTCTTGTGTAGTTTAAAACTTTTGTCCAAGAAAGAAGAATTAGGGAGTATGAACACTATGCGATGCACACCGATGTTTGTAAAAATAAACAACATTGATGTTCAGTTTGAAGAGTTAGAAGATCTCAAGTTTTGATTGTCAATGGAGCCGGATGTATGAGTTTCATTTCTCTACATACACCGACATATTTAAACACACACACACACACACACACCCACACACACATACACACCCACACACACACACACACACACACACACACTCAAAAACCACTTTCACACGTTCACACATCGTTCACAGGCCTTATCTTATCTTATTTTTTAACCCTCCTAATATGTTGCTGGTCAATTATTCTATTTTCACGTGCCTTTACCGCTCCTCGCTGTATCTCTTCTCTTTTATCCCTCACACACACACACACACACACACACACACACACACACACACACACACACACACACACACACACACACAGTCTCACTCTCCTCCTTTTCTCTCTGACTCCCTTCGGAATATATGACCATGTTAAATGTATTCCATTACATCCATCACTAATTCATGGACCATGATTCATGGATTCATGAGGACAGGAGAGGAATGGAAGAGAGGAGAGGAGATGGAAACAAAAAGAGCAGAGATCAGCCTGTTTTCCTTCCTCTCCCGTCCTCATCCTCCGCTTGTCTCTCCAAAGACCACCCACGCCACACTCCAGGCAGGCTAACCCCCGACATGTAAGTGAGCTTGAACACCATACCGTGAAGGAGGGGTGTGTGGTGGTGATGGACAGGTCAGGGGATTCACCCTGCATGAAGAGAGCTGGCTCTCTAATTGCATTCTAAAGGCTTGCAGGCAATCAAATACAGATCCTTCATGGGCTGGCACCAGGAGTTATACCTAGAGGAGTGGAGAGGCTTAGTTTGATGGAATGAGCCTTCCGCTGGACTTCATGAGCGGCCCCTGTTCAATGATAATATTTGAAAAGAGGAGGCCCTGTCGATAAGTCCCGCTGTGCTGTGAGAAGATTTGCTGTACACTTTTGTACACTTTGTACTGCATCTATTTGTAAGTGGGCTTCGTTAAAATATGTAGAGCATAATGCAAAATGCAAGAAGTGTCCACTATACTGAATTATGTATGACGTAGAGTTTAGAAGTTACCCTGCCCTTTTCACAAGAAGGCAAAAGTAAACTTACAGTGACTCGTAATGATCCATAAATTGCATGTCTGATAAAAGCGTACATTTAAAAAAAAGAATTGACTAAAGTGTGATGTGTGGTAATTCGTTTCATGACGAGTTGTTCGCCCTTATTTTCAGCCTAGTTCTGGAGAGAGCAGCTCAAATGGTTTTATGCATAAATAATCGGGATCCTTAACAGGAGGCCACTTCCCACCGGATGCCAGGAGTTGATTAAACTTGATATCCCCAGGTTCTCAGGCTCCACCTCTCCCCTGTCCGTCTTTATCTAATATCTGTTCCCCATCGCCTCGGGCAGAAATTCAAGCCAAAAGTAATTATTTGCTTCAGCTCAATTCTGTCTCTATTAGATCGTATGCATTTTTTATTTTACCATTTCAAGGTCGAATGCAGAAGGTGAGCTCTTTGCTGAGGATACAACCCCCCCCCTTGTAATTTCTTTGTTCAGGGGCTACCTGTACTCAGGCCTGGAGTTTGGCGCAGAGTGCTACTGTGGCCACAAGATCCAGGCGCCCAACGCCTCGGACAGCGAATGCAACATGGAGTGCAAAGGCGAGAAGAGCAACGTGTGTGGAGGGGCCAACCGACTGTCCATCTACAGACTAGAACTGAGTCAGGAGTCGGCTCGCCGGTGTGAGTGTGACGACCCCCCCCCCCCCCCCAGGACACCACACACACACACACACACACACACAGGCACATACACACAGGCAGCACTCAGGCATTACTCTGTGATTACTCAGGCCGCATTTTGCTCAACTGGCCCCAAGAACATAAAGGCTGTTCCCCACAAGACAAACCAGCCACTGATCTACTTATTCAGCGAGTAAAAAGTAAAACAACCTACGTAAGCAGTTTTTTGGTGTCTGCAAAGATTATATTACAAAAAAAGTTAAAAGATGAAGACATGTTTCAGGGTCAAGTGAACCCAATGTCAGTTCATCTGCTACCTGTCCAAACAATGCTGACCTCCATCCCTGATGTTGGAACAACAATGGATGTGACACAACAGGAGGAAATGGAGGCCTACCTTTTGAAAGCCTTTTTAACTTAGCTTTCTAACGGGAAAGTTAGTTTTTTGTTATTATATATGAAGGAAGGAAGGGGCTTATCAGTGGAATTTGAGTTTGTCGCGCCCCTGTCTCCAGTCCAGCATTCCTCACTCCTTGATAACGAATTGTTCCCCCACGTTTTATTTTATATCCCTTTATAGGTTGTAGGTTGTAGGTTGCTGAACTGAAAGATGGTCTTCCAAAAACATGGGAAACCAAATTCACAAACCATTGATTCAGAGAAATGCGCAAGGGCTTACTGCAATTTTGATAGAAGGGATATGAAACAAAGGACTTTTCTTGATTTTATAGGTTCCCCTTTTTCTCAGTTTGTTTTGTTCTACCTGGAGCAATTCTGGACTGTGTGTGGTCAAGCCGACCCTGTTGTCTGTCATGTGAACATCAACAGAGGAAACGGGTGGTTTGGATGTAGTGGTTGACCCCCTGCTTTCCACAGCACATTGTTAGCCCAACATGTGCACTGTTCTGCTTTGTTCTGTAGCAGTATGCTACAGGAGGATGTGTAGGAGGAGGATGTGGACAGTTCCAAAATAAATCAGGTCAACTTTCAACAGTAAAATAACTGGCCATTTTTCAATTGCACTCCACTCCGCTCTCTCCCTATTCTGTTAGTAAGGCAGAAAGATGATGGTTGGTACTCTTTTGCCAACATGTTTGGATTACTTTGAAGAGAGTATTTGCATTAGTGATCTATAACCCTGTTCCTTGGCGTGCGCAATTTATGGTTGGAGGATGCATGCACGCTAGAGGAGGGAGCAGCAATGAAGCATTTTACAACCCAAAGAAGGAATGATATGAGAGAAAGTAGGCTGAGAAAGGAAGAGAAACACTTGAAGATTCAGGGAAGAGAGACGGACACACTATGAAAACGATAGTAAATCTAGCAAGTGGATTGGTCAATTCGTTTACCTGTCTTCGTGCCAAACATTCCAAGACTGCAGCTGTCCCCTGCTGTTCGGGGTTTCAGTTCACTGTGGCGGCTCTGAGGTAGAGTCCACAAGAAGAGCCGAAGAACTAGGACATTGTTGACACAGAGACGAGGATTTAGGCCCTGTTGCCATGACGCAAGCCCAGAGAACTAAAGGGTTAAGGCCCCATAGGCCAGTAGAAAATCCTCAATGAGGCTTAAGTGGATGACACTAACCTCGAGGGGCTTAGAAGTTTAAAGGTCAAAAGTGTTAAAAGCTTTTTTTTTTTCCTCAATCATATAACAATTGAAAATAAGGTAATGTTTCTCTGAATTATTATTTTGTGGGCCAGAAACATATGTGTTCTAGAACACTGTGGTTTAGAATTCTACTCTGCCAGCCAGGGATCTAACAGTAGAGACTCTCATTGTTGTGTGCTGAAGGAGTTTTCAGCACTGTATGCTACATAACATTTTTTTTTTTTTGGAATGTTTTTCAGATGGAAGCGCTATATTCAAGGGCTGCTTTCACAGACCTGACAATGTCACCCTGGCCCTACCTATCAGCACAGTCATTCAGAACATGTCTGTGGACAAGTGTGTGGACATGTGCACTGAGAAGGTTGGGAATCTGTGTGTGTGTGTGTGTGTGTGTGTTTCAGTTTGTTTTACTTGTGTACATTGATTTAAGATTTACCTAGGCGCATACATGTATTTTCAGATTTTAATGTTATGTCTCTATTTTAACCTCTCTTCACTGTCTTTTCTTGGTCCAAGGAGTCCTCCCTGGCTGTCCTGGCTGGAGACAGGTGTCTTTGTGGCTTCCCCACCCCACAATTCTCCCTCCATGAGCTGGAGAACGAAGACATGTGCCTGCACCGCTGCAATGGCGAGGAGTTTGAAAGCTGTGGGAATGACGAGTACTTCGTAGTGTACCAGACACAGGTTCAAGGTTGGCGTTGGAGGTTTCTCCAAACCTTCTTTCACACATGTGGGACGATTTGCTTTCTCACCAGCTTGGAGTGCAGTATTTCTGTTCCAATTCTCAAATCCACGCAAAATATTAGCGTGAATAGCTATTTTAGGCAATCTTGCTAAAGGTTTAGATCACATTGCCTTTTATGTTCGACTGTAATCTGTATTATTGACTTTGTATGCGGTATGGAACGCACTGAAACTATAGTGAGCATAGAGACCAATCAAAATGCGTTTTGACACTTGCTGGCTGAACAGTGGTTTCATCTTTTTCTTGCACTCCTCTTGGTCAGCTTGGTGATCAGCATGACCATCATGAATGCTTTCATTGCAAATTAATTGAGTAACTAGTCGGAAGGTAGGTAGGTAGGTAGGTAGGTAGGTATGTATGTATGTATGTATGTATGTATGTATGTATGTATGTATGTACGTACGTATGTGTGTGTGTGTGTATATATATAAAATAAAATGAAGCATTTTTGGTCGAGTCCACAGCATTTGAGAGTCTCCCACTGTGTACATTGCACCATGTATAATTATTCATTGACCCACAGCTCGTGACCTTGTGACAGACATCTGTGCATCCCCGCTTGTCTCGGATCATGCTGAAATAAAATGTCTTCCTTCCTTAAATAGCTTCCGGAGTGTCAACATCATGTCATTGAATTACACGTGCACATAGACCGTTCCTTCAAAAATATGACTCAGACTAAGCCACTGTGACAAAGTGCTATACTATAGTTATCATTGTCAAGCAACAGCAGTAGCAAACAATGGTGGCTTATGTCTATATGTATTCCAAACCATCCTAAAATTATACTGTGGCGAAGGCACACCGATTTGTTTCACTGCTATTTTATTGTTGTTGTTGTAAGCACTTATGTTAACACGATACAAACCGTAATTTATGAAACCTGCTGCTTTTGCCGTTTGTACCTTCAGACAACCGCTGCCTGGATCGGCGATTCCTCCCGACTCGCACCAAGCACCAGATTGCTCTGGCTAGTTTCCCTGGTGCTGGGAACACCTGGGCTCGTCACCTCATAGAGCTGGCTACTGGCTTCTACACAGGCAGCTACTACTTTGATGGCTCCCTCTACAATAAAGGTAGGCCTTGAAAGAAAGCCAGAAATGTCCCTTTATTAGCATGGGTCTGAGTAAATCTGTTTGTTGACGCTTGGTGCTTTAAATCAAAGGTTTCAAAGGGGAGCGAGACCACTGGCGGAGTGGTAGGACCATCTGCATTAAGACCCACGAGAGTGGCAAGAAGGAGATCGAGTCGTTTGACTCCAGCATCCTGATGATTCGCAACCCCTACAAGGCTCTGATGGCAGAGTTCAACCGCAAGTATGGCGGCCATATTGGATTTGCCTCCCAGGCTCACTGGAGAGGGAAAGGTAAGCTCACTAGTCAATAGTTTCCCAAGTATGGTCAAATATTGAACGATGTTGAGAAGAAAAAGGTTATGACTTGTTGGCTGCCCTAAATAGCCAGTATTGACCTCCATAAAATATAATTTAAATATACAAGTTTGTTATTAATGTTAATGTCCTAATGCTTGATGATCTTACATTGAAAGATTATGTTGAGAGGGATATCAAAAATCTGTAAATAAAATAAATCAACCATGGCCACAAATTATCTAAAAGTCAAAGCAAATTTCTGTTTTATAACCTTGAAACAAAAACAAAAATTATACTGATTTAGCAAAATGCATAACTAGTATCATAACCGTTTCGATACTAGTTATGCATTTTGTTAAATCATCATAATTTTTCTTTTTTGTTTCAAGGTTATATGTGTATTTCCTTAAACCTTACAATTTCTCAACTACTGTTCTACTCATGCACCACTCCAGTAGCCATGGCAACTAGTCTGGGTTTCATTGCCTATCCACTCTGTGGTTAACACCAGTGTTACTTGCCCAGCAAAGAAATAAGTGTGACAAGATCAGCACACTAAAACGTTGTGCAGCCATTCCTTTCCATTGTGATCATTTTGTTTGTTTCTTTAGAATTGATGTTATGTATAAATTAAAGATATGCCACACTGGTCTGGTGTGGAACTGGGGAAATGAGTCAGCATTATTTGCATAAGAAATGTTTGTTAGCCTAGTGACAAGGCCCTAGTCCTTCAATGTTGGGTGTTTGGTGCACTTAGCAGCTCCAAAACGGATTCTGTTTGCTCCTGAAGCAGATACTTATTTCTTCAATGTATTCTCTAGAATAAAACACCAGCTTGAGCTGATTGAACTACAAGGTAATTTACTTCACTTCAAAATCACTTGTGGCTTTTTAACCTAAAGGTTAAAATGTATTATTCAAATATTTTGCAGTGAAACGTTTGACTGTCCAATCAGCAGTTATGTATTTGGGATTTTTCTTTACTCCAATACCTGCACAAGCGGTTTTTATGTTTCTTATAGACTTCGGTTTTTGTTTGGCCAGCTGACCAATCAGAGCAGACTGGGGTCATCGGGAGGGCGGCCTTAAAGAGACAGGAGCTAAAATGAAGCGTTTCAAACAGTGTGAATAGAGGTGCTGCAGACCCAGGCAGTTTGGAAAAAAATTATTGTTTATTGAACATTAAAAAGCGTAAACCTCTTCTAGTAGAATTCCTAAATAAAGGTATGAACCTGAAAATTTGCGTAATAGGGTCAATCTAATACTTTCCCCTTATTGAGTTTCTTGGACAGTATCACTCAGTCAGCAAACCTTTAAACTTTAACAACTGTCCTTCTGCTACCAGGATATAAACATGCTATATGCAGCTCTACAGTTGCCTGGCAGTGGATTATTAAGGATAAATTTGCAGAAATAGGCAATGGTCTAGTCATAATCAGAGTGACAGAGTCAACAGGATATTTACAAAATAGACACCGTAATGTCCCCTATGCTCCAGCTCTCACTTCTGCTTTCACTCTTCTACTTCTTCTTGCCACTCTCGTGGGACTTAATGCAGATGGTCCTACCACTCCACCAGTGGTCTTGCTCCCTTTTAAAACCTTTTGCAGTAAAGATTAAGTTAACAGACTGGCGTACCTTGTAATGGATCATTTCAATCTATGACAGAAAATAACCAATTAATGAGAGGGAGAAACCATGAAAAGATCAAGTACAATTTTATTGATGACTACAGAGTCTGAGTCAGAGTCTGTACACAGATAAAATACTGCAGTCAGATCAGTCTAACGACATAGTAAGTTCTGATTAGTTGACAAGGTTCTAACGAGTTTATAGGTTTATAAAATAAACAATCATTCCATTGGACAAGATGGATCACATGTTCATAATCAGCATATCTAGACATGTACGCAGGAAACTAAGACTTGACCTAATGTTATGACTTAACCCAAACTTCTAGCCTTCAGTGTCTCCAAAAGGCACATACTGTCTCTTTGGTGACCTGGCCCTCACTCTGACCATCCCCTCACCCCTGAACCACATCCAAGGCCGGAACATCTGCTAGGATGCCCAAATTTGGCCACAACAACCTTCACTTAAAATATAGATTTATAGGATTGTACTGATTCAAAGGTAATGATCTGTGGGTCAATAAGTCAGTATGAAATGTAATATAATTATCCACGGTGCAACTGTGGGAAGCTCTCAAATGCTGTGGACGGCACTGTGAAATTATTTATTTTATGATATATTATTATTATTATATTTATTTTTATTTTTTCTTGCTCCCTAAACAATAGTGCATTTCTGATTCTGACTATTCATGTGTAATGGAAGCTTTTATGAAGACAAAGGAAGTGCTGATCACCACGCTGACCAAGAGGGGTGAAAGAAAAAAAATGAAGCCCCAGTTAAAGTGTCAAAATGTGTTTTGACAGTCTTTGTTCACACTGTACACCACCCATGACAGGAAACTTGTGCCATCGGACTAGTTTCAATGCTTTCCACGCCCCATGCAAAATCTATAATGCAAATTATTGTCAAGCATAAAAGCCAATGTGATTGCTATGCTCCATACCTCTACTGGAACTCATTTAGATTAAGTGTCAGTTTACAAATATATGGGTATTTGGCTTGATGATTCTTTAACTTTTAAAACACCTGACAAAGCATTGTAGTTGCTTTGGATCGTCCACCGACAAACTGACCCTGAGTTTCCCTTGTCAGTGCTTGTATTCGGTTTTATATTAAATACATCTGACAACCTAATTATACATATACATACAATATAATTAAAGAACATGAAGACAGTTCTTCCACAGTTTTTTAAGGGGAGGGAAGGAAGAGTCACTATTCCTACTGACTTTAAATGCCAGCAGACCGGTTTCCCACTATTCAAGACTATTGTTTTCTACTATCTAGGTCTTGTGGGGGTTAATGAAGAGAGGCACGGATGACCTGTTTCTGTTTTATCATCTAGCTTGTGCCGGCTGTGGTTACATTTTTAAAGCACATACTCTTCAAATTAACTCTTATCAATGGGATCAAATGTGTGTGTAAAAATAAACCAACTAATGAAACGAAACGGAATGTTATCAACTTGAGCGTCACATGTTCTCTGCCCCTTTTTTGTGTTGCAGAATGGCCAGAGTTTGTGAAAAACTATGCTCCTTGGTGGGCTTCGCACACGATGGACTGGCTGAGTTACGGAAAGAACGTCCAC
The DNA here is from genome assembly GCA_026901105.3 of Galaxias olidus. NCBI lineage: Eukaryota > Metazoa > Chordata > Actinopteri > Galaxiiformes > Galaxiidae > Galaxias > Galaxias olidus. The sequence continues at coordinate 50,866 of JAPMUY010010227.1, forward strand.
GTAGTCCACTTTGAGGACCTGAAGAGAGACCTGTTCTCTGGGCTCAAGGGCATGGTCCTGTTTCTGGGCCTGGAGGTCTCCGAAGATCGGCTGCTCTGTGTGGAGGGACAAAAAGACGGAAACTTCAAACGCTCGGGACTGCGCAAGCTAGAATACGACCCGTACACTCCAGAGATGCGTGCCAGCATCGACGAAATGGTCAAGACTGTAGACGCTGTCCTGAAGAAGAGGAATCTGCCCCGGATACCAGAGGACTACATGCCCAGTTGATAGAATTGACCTTTTCTTCTCGCTTCGCTTCTCCCCCTCCCCTCCACCTCATCCTCATTGAGTGCTTTATTCTTCGATTTCCACCACATTTACCTTGCAAATATGTTGAATTTCAATTGTCAGAATATATGTCAGATTTGTACTTGTATTGAACGCAGGAACTATGCGAAACCCTCTGTCTTGATTCAACAGACTATTTATTGCAGGCATGAGAAAAACAGTGCTTTGGAAAGCACATTTACTGCACTTGATATTTAGTGGAGAGTGAGCACAAGAAGCATTTCCTATCCAGCTCTATGCACATGTACTGTATGGGTATGAGTACATGCCTTAAAAAAAAGACGGTGCTACAGCTGTGGCTTAATACTAAAGCACGTCAGAGTTAATTGTGATTGGATTATATTTAGCAACTTGCATAAAAGAGAATTTCTATTTACCAAAAGTAAAAAAAGGCACTGGAACCAGAATTACATGGGCCTTTCACGTATATGCGTACAGTGAAATAAATATATATTGGTTTGCTGCTATCAAACGATATAGGCTTACCCATAACGGTCAAAAAAAAAAAAGATGGACTATTCTCTTATTATATAATTATATATTATCATATAATTTGTAATGATGATCCCCTTATCCCGTTTGATAAAATTTTTAAAGCAAAAATGCATTTAGACATGCAATTTCTATACCTCTATCATATTCTGTTTGTATGGGAGTAAATACTATGTAATGCGTCTACAATGCATAGTATTCTGAATGAAGAGCTATACCATACCTATAGTGGGTAATTTAGCTGATAGGTTAAGTGTTCTACGATTAAGGCAGAGTACTCTTTTAACTATGCCTTGCAGTAATGAAACTATTATAGAGGACAGGTTATAAACTTGACTAATAACAATGTCTGAAATATTACCGGGTTTTTGACAATGCTTGTGTTTATTTATGTTGTAAAACAATCTAATGTGTACATTACACACAATGTTTTGGTTCAATTCTCTCTTAACACTGAACTAATGGCCGCAATCCAAAAAGCTTTTTTCACTGTGTGACTGTACAAGCTTTTTACACAACAGGCCACAGTGGCAGGTTAAATATATTAGAATATACAAGATGACGATTTATTTATTTTCTAGGACGTTAGTTTGCTAATACTAAATGTAAGAATGCTACTTTTTTATTGCTTTGTTGCAAAATTCCCAGCAAGTGGTACCTTATTGTCTATTTTTATTTTAAAAAATGCACAGTAAGCCACTATCATTTAAAAGATTGCCGTCACATTTTGCCACATAATGTAATTGAATTTGGGAATTGTGTCAATGTTAAATAGGACACAATATGCAGGAATCAAGGAAATGATAGACTTCCTAAATACATACCATATATTTTTGTAGTGCGTGAAAAAGAAAATTCATTTTTTTATTGCCAGAAGGAAATTGGAGAGTTCTTCTCTATTTTTGACAGCGGCTCTATCTTAGTGTTCCTTGCTTTCACTGAATGGCTGGCACTTCTAGACAGGGGGGTCACATTTGAATGTATTTTATATAGAATGAATGTAATGTGATTACACCGAATAAATAATTGAATCATATGTTCTTGGTTAGTGTTTTAAAATAAAAAAAACGGCAAGGAATATTACATGAGAGTTGACTATAACCAACCCTAATATTGCGATAACACTTTGACTGAGCTGTTTATTGTTTCCTGGGCCAGATTTTGATTAGATACAGAACATATGCATAAGAGGTTTGGTAGATTCTCAATCACAAATCAAAAATGAGAGTGTATAGTATCATTTGTGAAGTCTGTTGTTCTGAATTGGCATTCCCTGAAACATACACTTGTATCTTCTTTCATTTGCAATTTTTGTCTGGAAGAAGGAATTATTGCATTTAAATCCCATTTTATAAAGATACAATAGGCTATGTAAATGTCCTAGCATAGGGGTAGTAACTAAAGAAAAACGTAATTACTCTCCCTAAAAATATTATTAAAAATATACAATGTAAATGTAGTAGTTTATTTGAAAACACATTCCCTTCTTGTACAGAACAACATTATAGCCTTTACATGCAGATTAGAATTTAAATTTTGCCACTCCTTTGTCACCCATAACATTTTTTTATACATTATTTCTAAATCTTCTGTTCTTCGGAACCTCTTTCCTGCAATAGGTAAGGAAACTTTCTTTCTCAGTTAACTCTGTATATTAATTCTATTTGAGTACAGATACAAATGTAATAATAATATCTAATATAATCACTATCTGATCTACAGTCCGTGCTTCGTATGAGGTAAGAAATAATTCACCAGTTCTATCAGGATACATTCTCCTTTACAATGTTCAATACTGTTTTTAAGTTTTCATAGGCTTTAATCAATGTGATGATCAAGAAGGACCAGCTTTAGAAGGACCACTGACCCTGAAATCAGCCTTTTAAAAGTGGCTTAAAACTTTCACATAATTAGAAATGTAGTTTCCTCATAAAGGTCAATAATGTCAACATGAGCTGCAAGGAAGTATATATTAACTTAAGAAAAGCCTACCCTAATATTCTTCAGGGAAACCATTTCAGTCATTTTGGTAACACACAAGAATTAACCACACACTGGCTAATGTGCAGTAGGGTCTCTCCTAATGTGTGTGTTTACAAAATATTGAAAGTTCAGAGAAAACAGTAGAGCAAACTTGACCCTTGTGTTGACCTGGAAAGAACTCAGACAGTAGTTGAATTAGCATTGGAAACAGATGTTTTCTTGCTGTTATCTAATTGCCCCTCCTCTTCAAAAGCATTTTCAATCTTAGAAACAAAAGAAGTCCAGAACTTGGCTTTGAAGTCCTTTCCCATAAATGCATATAGGAAAGGATTCAGAAAGCTGTTTGCACTAAGAACCAACGTTGATATCTTTAAACCTACTGCAACAATACTACTATGGTCAAATTTGATTTCTAATAGAATGAAAACATGGTATGGTAGCCAACATATTATGAAAGTGGCTATGAGGGCTGTCATAACTTTAAAGGGCTTGGTAGACCTGGCCATCCTGTTGGTCTGTAGTCTCACTATGATGACTATATAACATACTGTTATGATCACCAGGGGTAGGACAAAGCCACTCATAAACCTACTTAGAGCAACACTTATGTGGTGGTTGCCTGACGGTGCGTAATTATTATAACACACAGTTGTGTTATTATTTTCATAAGTTTCTCGAAAGACTGCAGAGGGAAGACTTAAAACCATGGCAATGACCCAAGCAAATACAACCGTTAGTGACGCTCTCTTCAAAGTACGGTGGTTTTGGGCCCAAATGGCCAACATGACCACCACAAGGCGATCCACACTGATGATGACTAGGAGGAAGATGCTACTGAACATGTTGAGGAACAAAACAAAAGAGGTGAACTTGCACATGAAGACCCCAAAGATCCAGTTTAAAGTGACCACGTGTGTGATGTTGAAGGGGAGACAGGCGCAGAACAGGAAGTCTGAGATGGCCAGGCTGAGGTACCAGGTGGTGTTGACCGTCCTCTTCATCTTGAAGCCAGCAAGCCAGATGACCAGTCCATTCCCACAAATCCCCAGCAGGAAGATGACCATGTTAACCACCACCAGAATGATGTTGAACACGTTCAAAGAACTTGAGGAAACGTTGTTGTCGTTTGTCAAATCTTCTGGATTTTTGTAGTTGTAGTCAAAGGCTGTATCATTATCATAAGATTGTGTTGTTGACATGGTGCTGTCCTGTTAAAATTTGTGAAATGAATTTGATTAGCAAGTGCCAGCAGCTCCTCACCTCACACCATGTACTCATGAAATGATTTGTGTTAGAAACCTTCTCGTCTAAAAATATGAAGAAACATGAATAAAGAGTTACATCAACGTCAACTGTATAGCCTGGTGATGGGAAAAACATTCTGTCACATGCAGTGAATGTGCAACTTTAAATTTGATCCTTCTTTTAAAACAGTCTTTGAAGACAAAATCCTATTAACTTCTACCTCTAATACAACACCAACCTTATGTAAAATAATATTGAAGCACAGTTGCCTTTAGTATGTTTAATAAAATAATACAGTCATGAGAAAAAAATGTATACCAAATGTTCTTAAGAGTAACTTTGTGAGCTTAATCTGCATAATTTTTGTTTTTGCATTTTATTTATGTCCCAACTGAATACAACTGTATTATGATAATTGCCATGATACACAGGGCAACTTTAGACAGGAAGTGTAGAAAATAATTACTACCAGCATGAATGTGAGAAATCGGTTTTTCTGTCATATTGCTGCCATTTATTTTGTCCCAATTACGTATGCTCATCCTTGATCAGAGCAATATTGCCAGAATATGTTGCCAAATAAGTTTCTTTGCTTATCATGTTGTTTAGTAGTAGTAGCAGCTGTAGTAGTAGAAGAAATTTAGTACTATGAACAATTTGACATTACGTTTCGATATACTGGTCAATAAACACACTCACCTCATGCAACACAAACAGTCCAATACCCCAGTACTGGTTTTGCAGTTTAGAGCAGAAAGGATGACTATCTCTGTTGTCTACTTATTGCAACGTTCATTTCCTCTTACAGACGTTTTTTTCTATTTCTGTGGATGTGCAACTCCTGTGATCTCAAACATAAAGATTAAAAGCCTCTATGAAGTTATAGTTTTGGTTTAGTTAATGAGCTAAGCATTTACTTAAGAACATTATTTTTAGTTAGTTCAAATGAACCATACAGCAAAGTGAGAAATTATTACATTTTGATTTATAACTACAAAATATTTACAAGTACAGGGGTTTAAGCTAGTTATTTAAGCCAAACAACACCAATAGGTATCAGAGAGAAAATCTGTCAATTAAGAGTACACATTTATTAATTTAACCCATCAAATTTCTTTCAAACTATAATGATTCTATGGAACAATGTATGAAATAATTATTTACCACATTTTATTATTCTGCACATGTACCAGCTGCACTTTATTGAGCTTTAAAATAAATCGAAATAAACCTATACATTGAAAACACAAAATGTAAACTATTACGTTCAGTAAGTTGAATGAATAACAAGTTGTGTGCAAACAAAAACTATGCATTGCCACTTCTAAGACCAGGGGTTGCAAACTGAAATTACTTGGGGGCCAATTTCAGTGGAAGTTTTGTCTTTGAGGGTCGGTTTAGCCTATAGGTACCCCAACCCATCTTTTTTAATTCCTCAAGCAGTGACAGTTTCACTTTTATTTCATAAACCCGCAGTGAGAAACTTCATGTCATCACGTAATCCGGCTTGTCCAAACAGCAGACCACAACTTTACTGGTTCAGGGCCACATTTCATTCCAAATGTAGAATAAGAAAGTACACGCCGGCCACGTTCCATTCATATTTTGATACACAGTGGTGGTTGTATGCCAGATTCCATTCAAAATTGGAAACAATTGGTTCGCACGGCCCGAGAGTTTGAGACCTCTGTCTTAAACATAAACAGATGATTGATAAACTTTTAAGTAGCCTAATAAGAAGGCGTAATTCCTGAATTTTGAAACTACAGTCTGAATGACGGTAACCCTTCCTTTTACAGTCCCCTAATTACTAGGTAATTACTAGTAAATACCTAGAAATTACCATGAAATTAGACTATATTATTAGGTTATTACACAGGTAAATAAGTAGGTAAATACAGTGAAACAACAGCGGACATACTAATTAAAACCTCCACTTTTACTTGGTAACTATATGGTAAAATGTAGTATATTATTGGGTAATTACCACTGGTAAATAAGTAGGTAAATGCAGAGAAACTAGCTGAAATAACGTAGCTGAAATATTATTAAATACTCCACCATGACCTGGCAAATATATAGTTACCACTGGTTCATAAGATGAAATACTAAGAAAACCTCCACTATTACCCATCAACTCCACTCATTAAGGTGTAGTTATGACAGTTTTAAGTTGGTAAAAACTAACCCTAGGAAATTAGGCAACCAATTCTCAGAAAGACAAATCACCCATCAATTCAAGTTACAATTACATTGTAGTTATCCAAGAATTATGTTGGTAACAGCTCAAGTTAAATTATGTCCTTGGAAAATTTACTTCAATACTTACCTGGTGACAACCTCCGCAGAAAATGTTTTCCTGTAGTGGCATGGCACATCTATACATCTTCTTCAACACTACAGAGTAAAAACATGACGATTAACTCAGTAAATAAGCTGAAACTGTACTGTTAAAGGAATCCTTGTTTGTTTCCATTAGCAGGCATTACCATGCTCTTACCAAAATAGATCCCTTCACCATGCAATAAAGTTGAAATAAACACACATTTTTAACATTTATGTACTGCAACGTTACTAAGTAAAACATTACAATTTACAGAGTAAGTAAACAGAAAGTGTACTGTAAGAGAAAGCAATGTTTAATCCCATAGCAATACAAAATACTTTCATTTTACAAAAAAGTGTGCTTGTGATATGCAAGGATCAGAAAATAAACCAACAGAATGTAACAGTATACAACACAAAACATGTTATTTAGACTTGTGGAGGGTTCTTACACTTTGTAACATGCTCTTATATCTTTAAATAATCATTTAAAAATGCCCTCCATATACTCTTTTCTACGGTGGCCCTGAGAGACCAAACGCACTGCAACTGCATTGCATGTGTTTTCTGAAATTGGCATTTCAGGGCCACCATAGTATGGCCAACGCACAGCAATTTCGGAAAACACATGCAAATAGACAAAACGCAAGTGAATTAAGAAAACATTTTTGAACAATCAAGTTTCGTAATTGCTGCTATTACCCAAAGATAAAGCTTTATAATAACTTTCATGAATAAGCAGTTATTAGAAAGTCAATAAACTAGACGTTTATTATTAGCAAATGTGTGATAATTATCTATAAATCATGTCTAAAAGATTAATAACTGTTATTTTGTTTGTTTAAGAGTGTGTGAGAACTTTGCACGGTGGCTCAGTGGTTAGCACTGCTGCCTCACAGCAAGAAGGTCCTGGGTTGTGTGGGTTTCCTCCAGGTACTCCGGTTTCCTTCCACCCTCAAAAAACATGCCGCATCCTCCTACCAGTGCCCTGACCAGTCACTGCCAATTCACCTGGAGTCGGTCTGTGTGTCCTATGTGTGTGAGCAAGTCTGTCGTAATATGTTGGGTTAGCAGGTCTGTCGTAATATGTTGGGTGTGCAAGTCTGGTGCAAATTCACTGCCGTGGTATCACTCAGACTGAGTGTTGTGTTTGATAGCTGTCAGTTCATTCATTGTTCGTTCTGTGGTATTAATTGGCGACCAATTTGTGGAAAGCGCTTTGATCATCTAGAAAAAGCGCTAAAAACGAAATAAAATGAATTATTATTATTAATAACTTCTTATTACTGCAAGTTATTATTAAGTGTTAATAATTTTGGCAGTTTATTTATAATTGATGATCTTAACTGTAGAAATCAAAGATGTCCCCCTTTTTATGTACACAAGAAATACTTTAAAAGTATCGGTATAGGTATACACGACATAATATCGCTTGGTTTCAGATTGAAAAAGAAATCTGTGGTATCGCCCATCCCTAGCTGGCAGTGCTGCCGGAGGGTGCGTGAATGACGTTCGAACAGAAGGTCAAATTTGTTCTACATATACAGTCCATAAAACACCTCTAGAAAAAAAAAAGTATGCATATTATAAGCGCATTAAATGAGCAAAAGAGGATCAACACAATATAATCACAATATTTGAAATGTAATAAAAAGTCACTTCAATAAGGTTACCAACCAGAGCCTTTTCAAAGAGTACTTCTGACGTTATTCACGAGCATTAGGAATCACTAGACTTTAATCATTTTAAATGGGATTATAAAGAAGGACCACTGATCCTGAAATCAACCTTTTAATAGTGGCTGAAAACTTTCACATAATTAGAAATGTAGTTTCCTCATAAAGGTCAATAATGTCAACATGAGCTGCAAGCTTTTTTCCACTGACCAGGGAGCAGAAAGGAAGTATATATTAACTTCAGAAAAGCCCACCATAGTATTCTTCAGGGAAACCATTTCAGCCATTTTGGTAACACACAAGAATTAACCACCCATTAGCTAATATGCAGTTGGGTCTCTCCTAATGTGTGTGTTTACAAAATACTGAAAGTTCAGAGAAAACAGTAGAGCAAATTTGACCCATGTGTTGACCTGGAAAGAACTCAGACAGTAGTTGAATTAGCATTGGAAACTGATGTTTTCTTACTGTTATCTAATTGCCCCTCCTCTTCAAAAGCATTTTCAATCTTAGAAACAAAAGAAGTCCAGAACTTCGCTTTGAAGTCCTTTCCCATAAATGCGTATGGGAAAGGATTCAGAAAGCGGTTTGCACTAAAAACCGACGTTGATATCTTTAAACCTACTGCAACAATACTACTGTAGTCAAATTTGATTTCTAATAGAATGAAAACATGGTATGGTAGCCAAAATATTATGAAAGTCGCTATGAGGGCTGTCATAACTTTAAAGGGCTTGGTAGACCTGGCCATCCTGTTGGTCTGTAGTCTCACTATGATGACTATATAACATACTGTTATGATCACCAGTGGTAGGACAAAGCCACTCATAAACCTACTTACAGCAACACTTATGTGGTGGTTGCCTGACGGTGCGCAATTATTATAACACACAGTTGTGTTATTATTTTCATAAGTTTCTCGAAAGACTGAAGAGGGAAGACTTGAAGCCATGGCAATGACCCAAGCAAAGACAACCGTTAGTGACGCTCTCTTCAAAGTACGGTGGTTTTGGGCCCAAATGGCCGAACATAACCACCACAAGGCGATCCACACTGATGATGACTAGGAGGAAGATGCTACTGAACATGTTGAGGAACAAAACAAAAGAGGTGAACTTGCACATGAAGACCCCAAAGATCCAGTTTAAAGTGACCACGTGTGTGATGTTGAAGGGGAGACAGGCGCAGAACAGGAAGTCTGAGATGGCCAGGCTGAGGTACCAGGTGGTGTTGACCGTCCTCTTCATCTTGAAGCCAGCAAGCCAGATGACCAGTCCATTCCCACAAATCCCCAGTATGAAGATGACCATGTTAACCACCACCAGAATGATGTTGAACACGTTCAAAGAACTTGAGGAAACGTCGTTGTCGTTTGTCAAATCTTCTGGATCTTTGTAGTTGTATTCAAAGGTTGTATCATTATCATAAGATTGTGTTGTTGGCATGGTGCTGTCCTGTTAAAATTTGTGAAATGAATTTGTTTAGCAAGTGCCAGCAGCTCCTCACCTCACACCATGTACTCATGAAATTATTAGTGTTAGAAACCTTCTCGTCTAAAAATATGAAGAAACATGAATAAAGAGTTACATCAACGTCAACTGTATAGCCTGGTGATGGGAAAAACATTCTGTTACATGCAGTGAATGTGCAACTTTAAATTTGATCCTTCTTTTTAAACAGTCTTTGAAGACAAAATCCTATTAACTTCTACCTCTAATACAACACCAACCTTATGTAAAATAATATTGAAGCACAGTTGCCTTTAGTATGTTTAATAAAATAATACAGTCATGAGAAAAAAATGTATACCAAATGTTCTTAAGAGTAACTTTGTGAGCTTAATCTGAATAATTTTAGTTTTTGCATTTTGTTTATGTGTCAACTGAATACAACTGTATTATAATAATTGCCATGATACACAGGGCAACTTTAGACAGGAAGTGTAGAAAATAGTTACTACCAGCATGAATGTGAGAAATCAGTTTTTCTGTCATATTGCTGCCATTTATTTTGTCTCAATTACGTATGCTCATCCTTGATCAGAGCAATATTGCCAGAATATGTTACCAAATAAGTTTCTTTGCTTGTCATGTTGTTTAGTAGTAGTAGCAGCTGTAGTAGTAGAAGAAATTTAGTACTTTGAACAATTTGACATTACGTTTCAATATACTGGTCAAGAAACACACTCACCTCATGCAACACAAACAGTCCAATACCCCAGTACTGGTTTTGCAGTTTAGAGCAGCAAGGATGACCATCTCTGTTGTCTACTTATTGCAATGTTCATTTCCTCTTACGGACGTTTTTTTCTATTTCTGTGGATGTGCATTTCCTGTGATCTCAAACATAAAGATTAAAAGACCATGTAGTTTTGTTTTTGGTTTAGTTTTAGTTTTGTTATAGTTTTGGTTTAGTTAATGAGCTAAGCATTTACTTAAGAATATTATTTTTAGTTAGTTCAAATGAACCATACAGCAAAGTGAGTAATTATTACATTTTGATTTATAACTACAAAATATTTACAAGTACAGGGGTGTAAGCTAGTTATTTAAGCCAAACAACACCAATAGGTATCAGAGAGAAAATCTGTCAATTAAGAGTACACATTTATTAATTTAACCCATCAAATTTCTTTCAAACTATAATGATTCTATGGAACAATGTATGAAATAATTATTTACCACATTTTATTATTCTGCACATGTACCAGCTGCACTTTATTGAGCTTTAAAATAAATCGAAATAAACCTATACATTGAAAACACAAAATGTAAACTATTACGTTCAGTAAGTTGAATGAATAACAAGTTGTGTGCAAACAAAAACTATGCATTGCCACTTCTAAGACCAGGGTTGCAAACTGAAATTACTTGGGGGCCAATTTCAGTGGAAGTTTTGTCTTTGAGGGTCGGTTTAGCCTATAGGTACCCCAACCCATCTTTTTTAATTCCTCAAGCAGTGACAGTTTCACTTTTATTTCATAAATCTGCAGTGAGAAACATTGTGTCATCACGTGATCCGGCTTGTCCAAACAGCAGACCACAACTTTACTGGTTCAGGGCCACATTTCATTCCAAATGTAGAATGAGAAAGTAAACGCCGGCCACGTTCCATTCATACTTTGATACACAGTGGTGGTTGTATGCCCGATTCCATTCAAAATTGGAAACCATTTGTTCGCACGGCCCAAGAGTTTGAGACCTCTGTCTTAAACATAAACAGATAATTGATAAACTTTTAAGTAGCCTAATAAGAAGGCATTATTCCTGAATTTTTAAACTACAGTCTGAATGACGGTAACCCTTCCTTTTACAGTCCTCTAATTACTAGGTAATTAATAGTAATAACCTAGAAATTACCATGAAATTAGACTATATTATTAGGTAATTACACAGGTAAATAAGTAGGTAAATACAGTGAAACAACAGCGGACAAACTAATAAAAATCTCCACTTTTACTTTGTAACTATATGGTAAAATGTAGCATATTATTGGGTAATTACCACTGGTAAATAAGTAGGTAAATGCAGAGAAACTAGCTGAAATAACGTAGCTGAAATATTATTAAATACTCCACCATTACCTGGTAAATATATAGTTACCACTGGTACATAAGATGAAATACTAAGAAAACCTCCACAGTTACCCATCAACTCAACTCAGTAAGGTGTAGTTATGACAGTTTTAAATTGGTAAAAACTAACCCCTAGGAAATTAGGCAACCAATTCTCAGAAAGACAAATTACCCATCAATTCAAGTTACAATTACATTGTAGTTATCCAAGGTTTATGTTGGTAACAGCTCAAGTTTAATTACGTCCTTGGAAAATTTACTTCAATACTTACCTGGTGACAACCTCTGCAGGAAATGTTTTCCTGTAGTGGCATGGCACATCTATACATCTTCTACAACATTACAGAGTAAAAACATGACGATTCACTCAGTAAATAAGCTGAAACTGTACTGTTAAAGGAATCCTTGTTTTTTCCCATGGTATTACCATGCTCTTACCTGTGTAATAGACTGTTCCCTTCGCCATGCAATAAACACAAACATTTACCAATTATGTTCAGCAACGTTGCTAAGTAGGGCATTACAATTTACTAAGCAAGTAAGCTGAAAGTGTACCGTAAAAGGAAGCCTTGTTTGTTTCCATTAGCAGGCATTACCAGGCTCTTACCAAAATAGATCGCTTCACCATGCAATGAAGTTGAAATAAACACACATTTTTTACATTTATGTACTGCAACGTTACTAAGTAAAACATTACAATTTACAGAGTAAGTAAACAGAAAGTGTACTGTAAGAGAAAGCAATGTTTAATCCCATGGCAATACAAAATACTTTCATTTTACAAAAAAGTGTGCTTGTGATATGCAAGGATCAGAAAATAAACCAACAAAATGTAACAGTATACAACACAAAACTTGTTATTTAGACTTGTGGAGGGTTCTTACACTTTGTAACATGCTCTTTTTTCTTTAAATAATCATTAAAAAATGCTCTCGATATACTCTTTTCTACGGTGACCCTGAGAGACCAAACGCACTGCAACTGCATTGCATGTGTTTTCTGAAATTGGCATTTCAGGGCCACCATAGTATGGCCAACACACAGCAACTTTGGAAAACACATGCAAATAGACAAAACGCAAGTAAATTAAGAAAAAAATTTTGAACAATCAAGTTTCATAATTGCTGCTATTACCCAAAGATAACGCTTTACAATAACTTTCATGAATAAGTACAAATAGTTTATTTGTAATTGATGATCTTAACTGTAGAAATCAAAGATGTCCCCCTTTTTATGTACACAAGAAATACTTCAAAAGTATCGGTATAGGTATACACGACGTAATATCGCTTGGTTTCAGATTGAAAAAGAAATGTTATTTCGCCCATCCCTAGCTGGCAGTGCTGCCGGAGGGTGCGTGAATAATGTTCAAACAGAAGGCCAAATTTGTTCTACATATACAGTACATAAAACACCTCTAGTAAAAAAAAAAGTATGCATGTTGTGAGCGCATTAAATGAGCACAAGAGGATCAACACAATATAATCACAATATTTTAAATGTAATAAAAAAAGTCACTTCAATAAGGTTACCAACCAGAGCCTTTTCAAAGAGTACTTCTGACGTTATTCACGAGCATTAGGAATCACTAGAATTTAATCATTTTAAATGTGATGATAAAGAAGGACCACTGATCCTGAAATCAACCTTTTAAAAGTGGCTGAAAACTTTCACATAATTAGAAATGTAGTTTCCTCATAAAGGTCAATAATGTCAACATGAGCTGCAAGCTTTTTTCCACTGACCGGGGAGCAGAAAGGAAGTATATATTAACTTGAGAAAAGCCCACCCTAGTATTCTACAGGGAAACCATTTCAGCCATTTTGGTAACACACAAGAATTAACCACACATTGGCGAATTTGCAGTTGGGTCTCTCCTAATGTGTGTGTTTTACAAAATATTTAAAAGTTCGGGGAAATGAATGAATGAATAACAAGTTGTGTACAAACGAAAACTATGCTTTGCCACTTCTAAGACCAGGGGTTGCAAACTGAAATTACTTGGGGGCCAATTTCAGTGGAAGTGTCTTTGAGGGTCGGATTAGCCGACAGGTTACCCCACACCACCTTTAACTTATTAAGCAGTAACCCTTTTGCTTTTGTTTTCATAACTCTGCAGTGAGAAACATCATGTGATCACGAACTCCGGCTTGTCCAAACAGCAGGCTACAACTTTACTGGTTCAGGGCCACAGTTCACACCAAATGTACAATAAGAAAGTACACGCAGGGCACATTTCATTAATATTTCGATAAACAGTGGCATGCCAGATTCCATTCAAAATTAGAAACAATTGGTTCGCAAGCCCAAGAGCTTGAGACCTCTGTCTTAAACATAAACAGATGATTGATGCAAACTTGTAAGTAGCCTAATAAGGTGGCCCAATTCATGAATTTTCCAACTACAGTGTAAATGATTTGTACAAAATGTATTGGATGTGTTATAACACATTACACATTCAGGTATTAAACAATATGTTACTGTGAAACCTTGGAGGAAAGTTGAAGGGTTTCTAGATGTGTGTGGAGGCTTTTCCCTCCGTGGAGCTGGACCTAGACAGGTAGCGGCTGATAGTGCGACCCTCATCTCCCATGGCGTTCTCCATCTTGCAGAGCACAGAGCTTCTGAACTTCTGCTTAAAATCATTTCCCATGAAAACATACAGCAGTGGGTTGAGGCAGCTATTGGCTGTGGCTACAGAGGTTCCCACCTGCAGTCCAATAGTTATAACCACAGGGTTGTAAAGATGATGGTTTAACTCGAGCAGAACAAAGACATGGTAGGGCAGCCAGCAGACGAAGAAAGTGGCAATGAGAGCCGTCATGACTTTAAAGGGCTTGGAAGACCTGGTCATTCTGTTGAAACGCAGTCTCAGGATAATGACCGAGTAGCTGATGATGATGAGGAGAAACGGGACCACAAAGCCTCCAACAAAGCGGCTCACAGCAAGGATCTTCTGGCTGTGGTGGTCCAGGTATATGTTGAAACATATGGTCTTCCCCAGGTGAGTTCTAGTGTCCCGGAAAATTACTGAGGGTATGCTGAGTGCAACAGAGATGACCCAGGCTAAAACAACAGCAACCGAGGCCTTCCTGTTAGTGCGCTGGTTCTGCGCCCACACAGGAAACATGACTGACACGCAGCGGTCGACACTGATGATGACTAGGAGATAGATGCTACTGAACATGTTGAGGAACATCACAAAAGAGGTGAATTTGCACATAAAGAGTCCAAAGATCCAGTCTGAAGTGACTAAATGAGTGACGGTGATGGGGAGACAGGCGCAGAACAGGAAATCTGAGATGGCCAGGCTGAGATACCAGGTGGTGTTGACCGTCTGTTTCATCTTGAAGCCAGCAATCCAGATGACAAGTCCATTCCCAACAACTCCCAGCAGCAAGATGACCATGTTCGCAACCAATAGGATGACACATGGTATTTCCTTGATGCATGCTGCATTGTTCAGAACCACGTCTTCGTCCTCATATGGAGTAAGATTTGTGTAAGTGTAATTGTCGTAATACGAATAGTCCGAAGTCAAATAGTCATAATCATCCATTCCGTGGCTTGAGTGGCAAATACACTTGACTCCTTGAATGAAGACAAATTAATATGATCACAATCATTTAAAAGGTATTACAATACAAGCGCTGTGAATTTTTTTTATTTTGTTTATTGATGGGGCAGAATACTCAATTGCTTAAACATGAATTTGATCAGTGAATAATATGTGTGTATATATATATATAAATATATATATATATATATATATATATATATATATATATATATATATATATATATATATATATATATATATACATATATAAACATATACATACATATATGTACATATTTATATATATACACACACACACATATATATATATATATGCATAATATCAAACATTAATATCACACCTACACTGTTTAAACATATATATCTACATACTAAACATCACTTTTACAACTCTCACCCAATAAGTCAAAATCCTAACTTTTCTTGCTTTAACTCACCAAACTACGTGTCACTTCAAAAACAACCTGCTTTGATAATGTCTGATGTTTGAATGTTTGATAAGTCTGGTATGCGTATACATTTATCTAAAAGCCCTGCATGCAGCTACATATTACACCTGATAAAAAAGGCTTTTCCTTGTTTTTTATGTTGTAAATGAGTATATACAAAATATAAACAAATCACATTCCATACCTTAGTGAACTTCACTGTTGTCAACGTGGCACTGTCTATGACTGCACATCAACACAGCTGTGCTAGCTATGAGGGCCAACATCAACAACAGTAGCTATATCTAAACTGCTTGGTAAACACTTTTGCAACTTTTCCATCCCCCAGCAACTTTCACTACTGCTTTATTAATTGGTCCTGGTGACTGGCCATTGTGGCTCGAACGTCACATCACTGACTGAGTTGGTCAGGTTTCTTCTCTCTCCAGGTTTCTTCACTAACAATCTCAGATAGTCTGGTGACATGCCTCCTTTTTTTGGCGTAGTGTTTAATTTTCTTTGGAGACAACATTTTAATTCTTTAAAACACTGACATATTCCCAGTTTTTTTAAACATATTTTTTAAGCATATAGAGTATAAAGGATAATGGAAAAATACAGAGGATTCAAATTTGTCCAAAATTGACTTTAAATATATTTGTCCCGATCAGACTGTGCGCAATGAATGTTCTTCTTCACTCTTTGAACGATTAACCTCTTCCTTTGAAGCTACCCAGCTGTCTGTTTTTGATCTCTGAGTAAAATGTCTCTTTCCCCTCCAGATGCAGATGACTGGAAATATACAACTACTGAAAATAGACAGGGCTGTGGCACAGGGTAAGGCAAATGTAAACAAATCACTATTTAGCCTCAGTTTGACCTGTAACATTGTGAGCCAAAGAACGGGGGCCCAGCACAGGAAATGGACAATGGTCGCTGGACAAAGAACTGGGGACTCCAGTCGTCCACTGTTGACATTGGTCCGTGGCTTCATGCAGAGGTTTATTATTATCACAACCAGGGGCAGCAGCTCCCCGAAAACAATACGGGAGAACACCACAACCAGCTCTCTCTCTCTAGCCTTCTCAGATGGGGTTATCTCCTTCTGATAGTCATAATTGTCTATGCAGGCATATCCATTATCACTGTACTGGACCTCCCTGGACAGCAAGGAGGGAGCAGCCAGGATAGCACCCATGAACCAGGAGAGCAAAACCATAATGGTGGACATGTTTTTTGTAAACCATTTGGAAGGGACACACCAGCACAGGTTCCAAAAGGTAATGATCGATGTGCAGGAAAACATGTTCACATAAATGATGTAGGAACCTAACTTGCACAGAGACTTTCCAAAGTCCCAGGAGAAGTGTTTCCAGGCGCTGACCATGTAGAGGGGAATGGAAGAGTAGAGGACGATGTGTGAGA
Organism: Galaxias olidus; assembly: GCA_026901105.3. NCBI lineage: Eukaryota > Metazoa > Chordata > Actinopteri > Galaxiiformes > Galaxiidae > Galaxias > Galaxias olidus. The sequence goes on from JAPMUY010010227.1 coordinate 67,924, forward strand.
GCGCCAAGCCCATAATCTGTGCACGGCACGCCGCCTTCGGTTTGTCTTTCAAGAAGACTATGAGTAGGCCTGCATTCAATGGGAGCCCCAGTAGGAGGGTGACAGAGTATGTCACCAAGTAAACCAATCTAATACTGTTCCTTACATTGTACTGCGCTCTAATGATCGGGGACTGTGTTGGGAGTGAAAAATCATAATCCAAATCTGTTATATTGTCTTCCATGTTTTTTATATTGACTCTGTAAAAAAGAAAGAGGCACATTTACTGCAGTTGTCATGCAGTATGAGTGCTGTTTTATCACAAAATAAATGACGCTGCAGTTGAAAAAAACAACAACATTCATTATAAAAACATTTGATATATTTAAGAGTTTAAACAACTGTCATAATGCATTTGTTTTCCTAATGGTCATCTGATGAAGTTTGACTACATTTGAATGCTCAATTGTTGCACTATAATTAGTTTTTGGCTGAGGATGTTTTACCATACCCCTATATATTTTATGTTGAGAAGTAGACTAATACATAATACTAACAAAAATTACATAAAACGTTTCATAAAATAGCTTATGTTAAACTCACCTTTTTAATCAACACAAATGGAAAGTTGTAGCTTCTCTGCAGCTCTGTGTCGATTAATCTGCAACAGCCCCTTGGTCTGTGGGTCTGTAGCAAAGCAGAAAGGGAAAAAAAGTCAGGAAGAGGCTTGCCTAAATTCCACTGGCAAATTTCCCACAATATGCTAGCTTTGTGTAATTTCCTCAATAGCTTTTCCTGTAAGGACTCATGAAAAAATGTACCGTCCTGTGATTGAAAATTGACGTTCTTCTGCAAATAATTTGGTCTCTCTTATCACACCAATCCTGCAAAGAGATTGATTTTGACCATGTTTGTAACTTTAGCAAAGAAAGTAAAGATTACGTGAGGCAGGCTACAAGTTAAAAGCTTAAAAAAGGTACTGAATCGCAGTCAGAGTATGCATGGTCAAAACAGCCAATAGAGATTGAATCAAGTGTGAGCCTTGAGAACGTGATGCTGCAAGTGAAGTGAATAGTGAGACTGCACAGATTATACTGCCTGACTGTAGTTACCGGAGACTGACAAAAATAGGTGGCATACGGTTAAAATATATGTATAATCATGGTCTTTCTTAAAAGTTTGGTCAAATTTTTTGGCAGACAACTGAGCGAGAACTAACATTTCCTCCTCCATTGGTCCTGACATTGGTTTACCCAATGTTTTGTAAAACATTTAAGCAATATTTTATTTTTTATCAGTGTTGCATTATTAAGGCCATGTAAAAAAAAGTGTTTTCAAAGCCACATGTAATTGTAAAACCACCACCAGTCAAGCTCTCTCCCTTTTTATAATGTTGTAAAGTCACATCAGTTCAGTTGGAAATCTTTTTGGACGTGAATTAAATGTATGACAATGTCTTTTTGTATCATCACATAATTTTTATTTTATTTTACCTGACATCCTCTTAACATTATTTGTACTGTTCTAGTGAACAGCCCAGTGTTTGGAAACTTTTGTGGCTGTCTCTTTATTGCACGTAAATCATTGACCTGAAGATTGTCGGGAAATGTTAACAAAGCACACAGCTAGCCTGCCTGACCCACTTTAGTTAGCATGCACTTCACAACCACTTTCACATTTGAGCATGCTGAGCAGCTAGAGTCCTGCAGATTAGATGTCCCAATGAAGGACTACCTGTAATTAATATTTCTTTCTTTCATTCTATCTTACTCTATCTCTCTTTATGTATTTGTAGTTCTCCCTTTCGCTTTCACTTTCTTTCTCTCTCTCTCCTTCTCTCTGTCACTGTTATTCTTACTCAAAAACAGCAATTTTATTGCACAAGACTGGAAGTCTGGGGTATATCCCTCGAGGTCCTGAGGTTCTGGGAGTTTTAGATTTCCTTTCATTGAATAGGCTAGCACTACAACTGTGTTTTTTCTTTTAAAGGTGCAGTATGTAGTTCTAGTGAATTGGGGAAAAAATTGCAAGAATTTGAATCACAACACTCAAAAAGGCCAACCTCCTTAGTCTTTGGTCCCTCCTATCCCTCTTAATGGCCCATCCCACCCGTGCGCGCTCTGACTTGACCTCATGAGCCTGAGCAAGGCACTGTTTCATGAATCATGAGTTGTATTTCATGAAAAATGTTGTGTATTTTTTTCAACAGCTCTGGTTCACACCAAAGCAATGAGCACAGACACAAATTATCGTTTCCATAGTAACGACATACAGTTAGCTAACGTTGACAAAAACAATTTAACAATTTGATTCCCCTGTATGAGCCAGCGCATAACATTCGTTTTTATTTAGGTGCAATTGGCACCATAGCTATACGTTGCCGAGTTTATCCAACATATGCATGTAAACAAATAGGCCTAATGTCTTTTTGACATAAATCTGGCGTGATACTTCCTAACGTTCTAAAACTGCACTTGGCGATTTGACAAGCCAAGTATTTTGTGACAACATGCAACAACTTCAGCCGCATTGCTGCAACAACTAGTTCACACCGCTGCTACATTTGTCTACAACGCGAATTGTAACAACAAGTTTGTTTGGAGGGTGATACTGTAAGCAGGGATTTTACCTAGGCATGTGCAGGCGAGGTGATTGACGGGCAGGTAGCCCTTACTCCTTGCAAAAACTTTCCTTGTTGGTTGGGGATAGGCGGGCGTCCCTAGATCTTTAAAAAGCTGAATACAGGGCCCAGGGCGCGCATATCTAGCGCACCTTCTCTCTGAGGATTTGGTTTAATGATATCCTCCAGGAGGTATGTAATAAACGTAAAAATACATAAACATAAATTTTTTTGCTAGAAATTGAAACTTACATACTGCACCTTAAAATACCTAACAGTATTATCATTGAGTATTCCTGAAAAACAACAAGCCCTCTCCACTCGATTACATACTCTAATCATTTTATTTTCTGTCTAAAGTACTTAAGCATATCCCCACCACAGTTGTCTTTCATTGTTGTGGTATATCACCCTATAAGAAACCCTGGCACATACCCAATCACGCAATCAGATTTTTTTGTGCAACACACAAGAACTTTACCTAATAGTCACATCATACTTTTGCATTATGCCATATTAAACACAAACAGCATATTTTTTTTAACATGCCTCAGCAATTTGTGGTGGTCTGGAATGCAAGGGGCTTGGAAACAACACCTCTGGACAGGTAGATTGCAGGAGTAACAAAAGTTTTATTAAAGTTCAAGGTAGGGGAAAACGTGAAAATTATCAACTTAGGTTCTTCCCGATTTGGGGTTGGAGCTGTTCCTCTGGTTCGGGTCTTCCTAGGGGTTCCCTGCTACACCGTCCGGTCCTGTGTGAGAGAGAGAGAGATCTGAGAAGAGGAGAGGAGAGGAGAGGGATGGCGACAAGCGGGTGTCCTTGGGCTGGGGTTTCTTCAATGGCTTCACAGCAGCGTCCTCCTCACGGTTCTTTCCAAGTACTTTTCTCTCCAGACCTGGTGTGACTTGCCTGTATTTATCCTCCCCTGGGCGTGGCTCGTTACAACTGATTCCCCTCACCTGCCAAGTCCTCAGCAGGTAATTAGGGAAGTACCATCCTTCTACCACTTGGCCTCGCTGTGGTGCAGGTCCACCACATACTCTCCCCCTCAGCTCCATGCATCTGCTGGGAGCGGCAGCCCACAAGGCCTCGTGTTGCCGGGAGAGGGCATCGGTGTTTCCCTGGAGCTTACCCGGCCGATGCTCTACCCGAAATCGGTATTCCTGGAGCTCAAGGAACCAGCGGGTGACCCGGGCACTCCTCTCCCGGTTCGTGGCCATCCATTTGAGTGGGGCATGATCTGTAACAAGAACAAACTGCCTCCCCAAGAGGTAGTACTTCAACTTTGTGACTGCCTTGATTGCAAGGCATTCCTTTTCCACCGTTGCATAGTTTCGTTCATGCTTGAGCAGTTTCCTTGAGACATATGTTATGGGGTGTTCCACTCCCTCTCTCACCTGCAACAGGACCTCTCCCAGGCCGGTCTCTGATGCGTCGGTCTGGAGGATGAAGGGTCTACTAAAGTCCGGGGTCACAAGGACGGGTTCCCAACTGAGGACCTCCTTAAGGGTTTGGAACGCCGTCACCGCAGGGCCCATCCATTTCACCCTCTGGGGTTGTGTCTTCTGGGTGAGCTCATGCAGAGGGCCAGCATTATCTGCAAAATTAGAGATGAATTGACGGTAATACCCCACTAGGCCCAGGAAAGTTCTCACCAGCTTCTTGGTCTGTGGCTTGGGCCAGTTGGCAATGCTCTCCAACTTCCTGCTCTGCGGCTTCACGTTCCCCCGGCCAATGGTGTACCCAAGGTTTTCAGCCTCTTCCTGCCCTACGCAATATTTACTCGGGTCGGCAGTCAGCCCGGCCTGTCTGAGGTCCTCTAGCATGGCCTCAAGCCTTACCAGATGACTATCCCAGTCTGGGCTATGGACCACAATGTCATCCATGTAGGCTGCGGCGTACTCCTGGTGGGGCCGGAGTACCTGGTCCATCAGACGCTGGAAAGTGGAAGGATGCTCCATGCAGTCCAAAGGGGAGTACCTTGCATTGGTACAGCCCATCCAGGGTCGCAAAGGCGGTCTTCTCTTTGGCCCGGGCTGTGAGTGGTACCTGCCAGTACCCCCGGGTGAGGTCTAGAGTGGAAATAAAGTGGGCAGGCCCAGGCGGTCAATTAACTCGTCCACCCGGGGCATGGGGTAGGCGTCAAACCCGGAGATCTCGTTCAGCTTCCGGAAGTTGTTGCAAAATCGTCAGGTCTCAGCTGTTTTAGGTATCATCATGATCGGGCTGGCTCAGGCGTTCCGGGATTCTTCAATGACATCCAGGTCAAGCATTCTTTTCACTTCCTCCCGGATGGCAGCTCGACGGGACTCAGGGACTCTATATGGTCGTTGACGAATGGTCTCCCTACCAGGAGTGATGATGTCGTGAGCCATAAGCTGAGTGCGACCGGGAAGCTCAGAAAAGATGTCCCGATTTCTTATGAGGAGCTCCTTGACCTCCTGGGACTGAGCTGGGGTGAGCTGGCCTCCAATCTGGACTTCTGGGAGGATGGGCTGTGGGGTATGGGCAGCCAACGCACAATGGGGGTCCGGTGGTTCTCTCCAGATTTTGAGCAGATTGATGTGGTAAATCTGGAAAGGTTTCCGTCTGCCCGGTTGTCTCACTCTACATGACACCGGCCCCTTCTGCTCCACCACCTCATACGGACCATGCCATTTAGCTAAGAACTTGCATTCGTTAGTTGGAATCAGGACCATTACCTTGTCCCCAGGCTGGAACGTTCGAGGCTGAGCAGACCGGTTGTACAGCCTGGCCTGGGCTTCCTGGGCTTGCTTCATATGGTCCCTCACCATCGGCCAGATCTGGGCCATTCTTTGGTGCATTTGCTCCACGTGTTCAGTAACGGACTGGTGGGGGGAGGGCTGCTGTTCCCATGCCTCTTTGGCCAGGTCCAGGAGGCCCCTGGGTCGTCTTCCATAGAGCAGTTTGAAGGGAGAGAAGCCAGTGGAATTCTGCGGAACCTCTCGGATGGCAAAGAGAAGGTAAGGCAGCAGCTGATCCCAGTTCTTGCCATCCACGTCAATAGCCTTTCGGAGCATCTGTTTCAAGGTTTTTTAGAAAAGCTCAACCAGTCCGTCTGTTTGAGGGTGAAAGACCAAGGTCCTCAATTGAGTCACCCGTAGCCTCCTGCAGAGTTCCTTCATGAGCTTCCCCATGAAGCAGGAACCCTGGTCCGTCAGGATCTCCTCTGCTATCCCGACCCGGCTGAAGAGCTGCATCATTTATCTGGCCACTGTAGCTGACGTGGCAGAGAGGTAGCGCTTCAGGGTACCGGGTGGCATAGTCGAGGATGACCAGAACATAGCGGTGACCCCTACTGGACTTAGGGAGGGGGCTAACATTGTCCATACCTATGCGGCTGAAAGGGGTCTCAATGATTGGTAGGGGTATCAGGGAGTTACGGATAAGTTCCTTGGGGCTTGCTAGTTGGCACTCTGCACAGTGGCGACAGTAATCTCGGACCCCCCTTGTTATCCCAGGCCAGTAGAAGTGGGATAAAACCCTCTCTAGGGTCTTCTCCTTCCCCAAATGGGCCCGCCCTCCGAGGCTCAGGCCGTGCTGGAAAGCAAGGGGATGTTCTCTGGGGCGGATGGCGGGTCGGAAGGGCCCCCGTCAGGGGCCATTCCGGCCCACACTGGTACGGCGTCTACTTTGGTTCGGAGCCTCCTCCCACGGGGCCATCTGCGCCGACGGCTGTCCCTCCCAGTATCGCTGGTACGCAGCACAATCTCGACCAATCAGGACCGGCACAGGAAAGTGGGGAACCACCCCGACCTTGGTCCGGAATGTCCCCTTAGGGGTTGTAAGAGTAACCCAAGCAGTTGGGTACTCCTGGGTGTCTCCATGAATGCAGGAGACTGCTACTGACCCTGACGTCTCAGGCGGTGCAAGCTCGGCCCGGATCAAGGAGACCATGCTTCCGGAGTCAATCAGGGCCTCAGTGTCTCGATGGTCCAGTTTCAGGGGAATCCGGGGAGCTTCATCGGCCCCCTGAACCCAGCATGTGGTCAGGTAATGGCAGGTCTTTGCCTCGGCGGCCGGAGAGCTGTAAAATCTCATCTCTATGTCCTGGTAGGGGCACTGGGCAGCAAAGTGGCCCTCCTGGCCATGTTGGTAGCACCGTCTGGGTTCCGGAGGGCGAGGGTGGTTTGGGTCTCGGACGGCCATACTGCTCTTTACTGGCAGGGCGGGTCCGCTCCAGTGGCCTCTCTCTTTCTCCGTTGGTCGGGGCCCTCCTACTAGGTTGCAGAAGCTCCTGAGTGGTCTGGAATGCCTCCACGGCCCCCACAAACTCATCCAGAGTGGCCGCCTGCTGTAGACTCACCGCCTTCTTCATCTCGTATGGCAGGGAGCGGAGATAGTGATCCATCACAACCTTGTCGACCACAGGGACCTCTGGACGGCATAACAGCCTACTTCTCCCCAATCGTAGTAGGTCACTCATCTGAGCCCGGAGGGAGATCGTGGCCTGGCACCTCCACTCCTGGAAACGTTGAGCCCGCCGCTGGAGAGATAGACCAAACCTGATAAGGATTTCCCCTTTTAGGACATCAAAGTCCTCTGCCTGGTCCCCCCATAGGTCGTGGTAGGCTGTTGGGCCTTCCCGGTCAAGAGAGGGGCCAGGTAACCAGCCCATTTTGCTCGTGGCCAACCTTCCCTCGAGGCTGTGCGTTCAAAGGTCAGCAGATAGGCTTCGATGTCCTCGTCTGCAGTCAGACGAACCAGGAACTGCGCAGGTTGGCTTTCCTCCCGGGGCACTGTAGACATTTTGGACAGCTCACTTACCAGTTGGGTATTTTGGCGCAGCTGCTCCTCCAAAGCCGCTCTAGTGGTCTCCAACACCGCCTGTAGAGCAAGTTCCATTATAAACTGTGTGTGCGAGGACCAGAACCAGTACCCGCATTCTCCACCATATGTGGCGGTCTGGAATGCAAAGGGCTTGGAAACAACACCTCTGGACAGGTAGATTACAGGAGTAATAAAAGTTACAACTGATTCCCCTCACCTGCCAAGTCCTCAGCAGGTAATTACGGAGGTACCATCCTTCTACCACTTGGCCTCGCTGTGGTGCAAGTCCACCACAATATAAATATAAACATAATATAAATATCTACGTCCGTAAACTAGTAATACGGCACCGTGCCATCCAGACTGTACAGTCAAACCTGGGAATAAAAATAAATAAATGTATGTGTAATGACTCAACAAGGCTTGTCAAACACAATCAGCCAGTGAACATCAAGATATCTGATCCAACTTCTGTTACTAACATTTCTTTAGGGAATTCCAGAGCAGCAGCACTGAATGCTCTTAAAAGATTTATACGTGAGAAATAAAATTTTGAATTTTGAAGTAAATGCAAAATTTGATGGGGAACCAATGCAGATGTAGATGCCATTTCATACCCTTGTTCCAACTTTGATACTCTGCTTTTACTTCAGCCTGGACCTTTTTCTTTTAATTTGTGTTCCATCTTATTATTTTTTATTACCTGAGGTATCCAACTCTTATAATACAAATAAAAACATACACTTTTGTGTGAAAGACCATGGTTGCCTGGGCATTCAGCTGGTCCGCTAGTATCTTAAATTGTATACTGTACTGATCCTAACTGTTTATTATATGTATTGTACGGTGATCTTGAGTGTCTAGAAAAGCTTGTATACGTAAAATGTATATTATTATGACTGTGAAACGTGAACATCTGCAGGACTTCAGGCTAATGACAGCCCCCCAAGAGAACAGAATAAGAAATGTTGATGCACTAGCGGACATGAGGACACATTTCAGAAGGATGAGGTTAACATCACCTCAAAAATAATACTTCAGTTGTTCTGTCAGCGCCAAGCTCCCTTTCCTCATTTTTTTAAGTGATCAAGCACGCGCTGTCAGCTGCCTTTCTCGTTGTAATGCCCTAATGACTCACACATCCATATCAGACTGGTTTATCTTCCCTATCTGGGAAAATAGTAGGCATCTCCCCTGACATGCATATCCCTTTCCTTTCTTCCAGCTTGAGTATTTGAATTGAGTTTCAATGTAACCTGAGTGTTCTAGACCATGATTCAAAGAATAAGAAGTAAACACGTTGCCACATACCCATCCATTACAAAGATGAATTTGAGACGGACCCATTACATACATGCATTAGGCTGTGGAGCAGGAATCTTCTTACTTGAAATCCAGCTCAACAATGCAGATTAAGCCGAAAGGATATTTGAATTACGAGATAACAAATGGACAGTCCTCATTTGCTGTGGACAACCTGTTGAGGCATCACAACAACATTAACAATAATGAAAAAATAACAAAGTCTATAAGCTTACAAATTTTGTTTTTGGACGTTACATTGTCTATTATTAGTGACTCTTTCATGCAGTACGATGAGTACATTTACTGCACAGATAACTTTTCCCGGATCACAGATTTTTTCTCAAGCACACTCACACACACACACCCAAAGACACTCGCACCCAAACACACAAACACCCCACAGATTACAGTTGGCCGTGTGCCTGCATTGCACAAATGGACCAAAATGTCTGTGTTGACGCTTTACATTAACCTGCCAAGTCATAGAGAAGGGCATAGGATCCCAGGAAGGACAGGCAACCATGAAAATCTGTCTCCACCAAAACAAAAAACAGCAACTAAGACCTTTTGCATTAACCCTCCATATTCCCCAGTTTGGCCAAACCTTCACTAATAATAATAATAATAATAATAATAATAATAATAATAATAATAATAATAATAATAATAATAATAATAACAATAATAATAGAAATAATACATTTTATTTGTAAAGCGCTTTACATTGTAAAAACGAAGCTCAAAGCGCTATAACAACATTTAGATAATATAATAAAATATACACAATCTTGATGAACGCTTAAACAGAAAAGCAAAGAGGAATTAAAATAATAAGATAACAAAAATTAAAATAAAGTTTGCAGAAGTTTTTTTTTTAAATAGAAAGATTTTTAGGCCTGTTTTAAAAGAGGATAGAGTTTGTGGCGTGGCCTGGGAGGGCATTACATAGACGGGAGGAGGATTAGCTCTTTCAGGTAAGAGGGGGCGTTGCCGTAGGAGCATTTGAAGGACAGCAAAAGGATTTTGAAGTTGATTCTGGACAGGGAGCCAGAGAAGAGAAGACATGATTGGAGTAATATGTTGGTTTTGCCACACTCTCATGAGGATCCTGGCAACACTGTTTTGTACGTTTTGCAGGTTCCTGCCAGAAGTCCTAGTGAACAGTGTTTTGCTGAAGTCCAACCTTTGAGGAAACAAAGGCATGGACAAGTTTCTCAGCAACTGGAAGGGTGAGGGTAGGGCGGAGTTTGGAGATATTTTTGAGGTGGAAAAATTTGACTGTGCAGAGCTACTTGATATGGTCATCAAAGTTCAGGTTCAACGCCCAGGTTTGAGATTAAGGAGAGAGATATGTTCTTGCCAGCAATGGTGAGGTGGGTAAAGGGGGAGTGCTGTACTTGGTGTGGGGTACCAATCAGCAGTAGTTGGATGAAATTTTGATTCATCCATTCCCTTATTTCCTCCAGGCAGGTGTTCAAGCCAGTGCAGGCAACAGATGGACTGGGTGCCGTTTTCAGGTATGGCTGTGTGTCATCATCATAGCAATGGAAAGATATTCCATGCTGGGTGATGACCCGGCCAAGAGGGAGCAAATATAAAATGAACAAGATGGGACCCAGGACAGCTCATTAGGGGACTCCGAAGGTGTCAGGGTGTGTCCGGGAGTTAGCTCCTCCGGGAGAGATTCTGTCTGTCAGTCAGGACCTCAACCAGTTCAGTGCTTGTCCAGAGTGACCAATGGTGTCCTGGAGACAAACTAGGAAGATCAGCAAATGCAGCGGTGAGGTCAAGAAAATCAGGAGATATGTAGAGCCTGCATCAGCTGCCATCAGGAGGTCATTTGTGACCCTCAGTAGGGCCGTTACAGTGCTGTGGGCCAACCGGAAACCAGATTGGAATTTCTCGTAGAGGTTGTTCAGGGTTAAGTGGTTTTGGAGCTGCGCAGCAACGACTCAACAATACACACCCTTATCATTAAATCTATTTACAATCACTGTTACAATGCTCACCTGTTGTTTTCTCGGCATTTTCCCATGACCTTTGAATGCTTTTATGTAACTCTGACAAGTCACTACATGGGTATTCTGGAAGACGTGCTGGAAAAGATACACGAGTAAAAGACTGTAGCAATGGCTGTTTTGTACCAGGCCCATAGGCTAGAAAGAACAAAGGGATTCGAAGGGCAAGGCTTCACATGCTGGAGTGGCTCTCTGCAGAAGTATGACATGTACTGCTTTGACTGCTTGCTCCCGTTTTAGTACGATTTTCTGGTTCTGAGTTTGATTCACGCAATGATCTATGGGTCTTTACATTGATCCTATCACCTAAACTTGTTTAATATACTTACGTAATTTAGCCAAAACAACAACATACAGTATATCGGTCTAGAAAATTGGTGAAGTGTCCCTTTAAGCGAAGAAAGTGGCTGCATCATCAAACTAATACAGACACCCGATAAACAAGTATGTATCTTGGTATTGTCATAGCATGTGGAGACATTCAATATTGTCATATATTATAGCACTACATTGGATCTGATCTGATTTGAGTTGGAAAAAAAATCTATCTCAATCATAAAGTCACATTCTGGCAAGTAACTCACAGTGCAAATTCAGATATGAATAAAACATCCTAACAAAAATAGCAGTCTCACTGTTATCGTGTTAACCACACTGGCTGGTACACAGTCTGTCTTGCTGTGGCAACCCAATAGTACACACAGTGACTCACAAGATCAAGTCCAGCCTAAAAACAGTGTAAGGGACCTTCAAATTTTGACAATTTATAGCATGCTGGTACATATTTGCTGTTATCATTATTATTGCGGATTGCGGGAAAATATGTTTTTTACACAGCCTTAGGCCTATAGCTCAACAAACGAATTGTAACAACTGAATTGAAACGTTGCATGTAAGAGCGGACTGGCTTTTTGGATTATGATAAAGTTAAACCAATAAGACACAGACAGAAATGTCATAAACCATGCCGCTTTCATAATCCAATGTGATCGTGGCCCTGTGGTTTTATGTGATCATCTTTATGGCTTTGTCCACATAAATCCTGTTAGAGCTAACAGAAATAACCGATGACACTGTAAGAACTCAATTAGAGATATGCATCCCTGGAGAGACCTAGGCTCATGAGAGGATTTCTGCATGTAATCTGAGTGCGATGTCATTAGCTGGCCGGGTCCTATCCGCTTGCACATTGGTCAGATTCCCCCCCTTCGGAGACACAGAGGTTCAGTGTGGTGAACATGTGTTTCTTTATGATGTGATGAGACCTTCTGTGCATGCTGTATCAAAACAACTTTAACTGTATTTTCCTGTGGCTTTGCTTTCGTTTTTTTCTCTCTTTGTTTTGTGTAGGAGGAGGGTAAAAAAAAAACGGCCATTATGTTGGATGAGATGCTGCTGCCTTTCCCATGAGGACGCCACAACCTCGCTCTTTTGCTCTGCGACGCCCACAATCCATATAGCCAACACTCTATTTACTGGTGCATCCAAGAGTTGGAAAAGTCATACTATTTGTTTACAGTGTAACATGGGCTGAAAATGTACACTGTTCTAAACAGCATTGCTTATGTTATTTGGAGCTATTATACATACATTTTTAATTAATGTTGGGTAACATGGTATTGGCTCATACCCATTTATTGGTAAGTGATATTTAAGATCCTTGTATATATTCAACCATGTCCTCTGATTCGAGGAGGGTACAGCTGCAGCTGGGTCCTGGCCTGTGAAATCCTGCCTCCTGTGCCTCATTGTCTATTGGTTGTTACCAGCCAATAGAAACTGGCAGGCAAGTCTGCACCCAAAACAATAAAACTGATTAATTGTCTGTACTCACTTGCACTGCAAACTAACGGGACCTATGCACCCAATTATCCCACAATCCACCTATTGAATGGTCAAAGGGTCGGGCGAGATCTACCATTCATATGCGGACATGGGGTACCCAACAGACCACACAGAGGGTCGCCATAACCTTTGAATAGGGATTTTGAACCATAGTTCAGAATAGTATGTCTATGTTCTGAACCACACAGCGGGATCGACCCTACATCACGCCGTAATATTAACAAGCTTTCCATGCACATGCGTGTTGCTTCACATTTCACGCAGTAAGCCCTGGGAGCAAAGACTTGCCTCAGCCACAATGTGTCCTCTGTCCTCAGGTGTTATCTGAGTGTATGAGACCATCAAAGTTGATTAGACATTTACAGACAAAGCATGACAAAGGTAAGGACAAGCCCGAGACATTTTTTGAACGGAAGACCAAAGAGCTGAGTGGTACACAAGCATACATGAAAACTACTACTGTTAGTGATAAGAAACTCCTTTAAATATCATTCTGTGTGGCACAGAAAATAGCGCAACAAAAGAAGCCTTACACAATTGCGGAGACACTGATTATGCCTTGTGCCACTGAGATAGTGAGACAATCGTTTGGAGATGAGAAAGCGAAGCAAATAGCTAAAATACCTTTGGCTAATGATACCATCAAACGCCGCATCTCATTAATGTCAGAGGACATTTCTTTACAGTGCGCTGCCCGGCTTCTTAACAATGACAACGCCATTCAATTAGATGAATCGAGTACGTGTCAAAAATGTCACAACATCTCGCATTTGTTCACTATGAATGCAAGGGAAAATAAGATACGGAAGAACTTTTTGTTTTATACGGAGCTAAAGACGACTACAACAGCAAAAGATGTTTTTGAAGCTGAGAATAATTCCATGGAATAACGGCCCTGGAGTTTGCACAGATGGAGCCGTGGCGATGATTGGCCGTCACCAAGGTGTAGTTCAGAAAATAAAAGATGTGGCCCCTGTGCCATTTAAACACAGTTTCCTGCACAGAGAAGCACTTGCTGCAAAGGACATTGAACACGGTCTTCATCAAGTCTTGGATACTGCCGTTGCCATTATGAACTTTGTTAAAGCTAGAGCCACAAACTTCAGGTTATTCGCTGCCCTCTGTGAGGAAGTGGGAACTGATAACTATTCCCTGCTCACGCACACAGAGGTGATGGTTATCCCGAGGGCGAATGCTGACACGTCTGTTTAGTCTGTGAGAGGAATTGTGTATGTTTCTTTTGAACAAGAGGCCAGAACTAGCACAGTTTTTGCGAGATGAGAAATGACTTGCTCAACTCAGCTACCTGGCAGACATATTCTGTGAAACAAACAAGATATAAAAAGCAATGCACGAACGAGTCGAGGCATTCAAAAGAAAACTAAAACTATGGAAAACTCGTGCCTCATCAGGAATCACTGACATGTTCCAGCAGCAGCATGCGGAGAAAATGATTGACCTCAGTGGTAATGCCTTTAAACAACAGGTAACAGTGCATCTGTCAGTGAAGGTAATAAGTTTAATAGTTATTTCCCTGAGCTCACAGAGGAGCAAGCAGCTTCTTATCAATGGATTAAGAACCCATTTGCTGAAAAGATTGAGGAAATGCTTCCTGTCACTTCCCCTTCCAAACTATTGTAAGAGCTCATAGACTTATCATCTGATGGCACACTTAGAGTCCATTTCAATGAAGTGCCTCTGGAAATGTTCTGGTGTGAATGCAGCGCTGAGTACCAAGCATGCCATGAAGCATCAATGAAGGTGTTGATACCATTCAGCACCACCTATCTGTGTGAATCTGGCTTTTCAGCCATGACAGCCCTGAAATAAAAATACAGAGCAAGATTGACCCTTGAAGATGACATGCGTGTTGCATTGTAAAATATACCTCCACGTATTGACCACATTATTGCCAGAAGCCAGCAGCAGGCCTCACATTAAGTGTTTTGTAAATAGACTGTTATCTTGCACAATATTCAGTAGTAGGCTATTTTATTAAGGTTTGTCAGAGTCATTTCAATATACACAGGATAGGATGTCATAATATCAATTATGCCATACTCCAAGATGAGCACTTCAAAAGACAATATTTTAGAATGGACTTGGGTTGAGAACAGATATGTCATTGGGGTTTTCAAGTGGGCACCCTCTATCCCAGATGTTTCGTTAATTTGAGCCCACGACACCTCCAGAAGGCTTAACGGTGAGCAATGATGTCTCAGAGCCACAGCCTCTATATCCGCTCTCGGCACGGCCAGATATTTAAAAAAACAAAAAAAAGTAGTTTATTAAGCTGGGAGATATCCCTATACCTATCCCTATTTCCTATTCCTGCAGGCTTTTAATGCCAACTCCGCAGGGATACTTACCACCTGAAAAGAAGACAATCTTTCCCTACTCTGTTACTGCAGGCTCAATATATGACGCTCTGCAGATATCCCTGTACCTATCCCTATTCCCTATTCCTGCAGGCACTTTCTGCCAACTCTGCAGGGATACTTACCACCTGAAAAGAAGATAATCTTTCCCTACTGTTCCTGCAGGCTTGGTAAATGACGCTCTGCAGGAAAGATTGACCTTTTATACCTTTGTCCTGAGATTAAACCTTTTTATGTTTTTTTCAAAATGATGAATTTACTTTTGTGCCCATATAGTATCCTTCCTTTTCAGCCACAGCCACTGGCTACTACTTTCTTGCATATTGCTAACTCCTTAAGTAGTTTGGTTGTTGATATTGCCACAAATCCACGACATCCAACTTCCACAGGACAGAGTATCTTGTCACATTCAATTGCTTACATATTCATTACATTAAGTCGTAAATTAATTCATATTGAACATATTTAGTTTACATATACTGTATTCAGTATGCAATGTATGAATATTGAAAGCTATACAAATCATCCAGTCTTTTTTGTTAATTTCCTATTTTGAATAAATGCAAATTCAAAAGTAATATTTCAGAAATGTAAGTTTTCACTTTTCAGTGACAAAAGGCATTAATAAATACAATGCAAACATGTACCGTGGTCATCAATGCAACGGAAAGACAATAGGGAAAATATCTTATGTAAGGGGGTCCTTAAATATTTAGTTATACACAGGGGGGCCTTGGAGACAAAAAGGTTGAGAACCCCTGCTCTGATTCACTCCCAGCACTGCAAGATTCGAATCTCAGTGGTCCAGATCAATTCCCACACTCCACTGCTCAATCATCTGTAATGCATGCACAAAATTCATTCTGTCTAAATAATGAGCATGAGGCAGTATAATTTCGTAACAGTATAATTTATAATGTTAAAATAAAGTAACCAACCACAAGGAATCAAGTCATGTTACGCAAGGCTGCTGGATCAAGCCCCTGGGTAATCTGAAGGATGCATACATAACTTCAGAAGGAGGCGGGGGTGGGGGTCAATAATGGCACTCTGACTGACTGTGTCCAAAATTTCAACCGACCGCACCAAGCCCAGGCTATGCAGATGTGGAGCTGCAGGGAGTGGACAGGAGTGCAGGCTATTTGTTTTTCTGTGCTGCTTACTGGCGATATCATGAGAAGGCAGTTGCCAGATGGGGGCCCGGCTCATAATTGCCATATGTCCCCTCCACGATTAATCGGATGTCATCAGAAGTGGTTGCCCTTCGGCAACACAACCACCACCTGCCAGCAGCTTAAACTGTGATCATTTGAAATCCACTAATCTTTGTTTTTTGTCCGGGGGTTCAACTTTATCTTGTGCATATGATCTACAAGCTCTACAAAAAAAAAGAGCCTATTTCGTCAAAGCAACCACATAAAGTTACCAGACCGCCATCTCGCTTCCCCTTACTGTCCCCTTAAGGAAATAACGATTTTCAGCCTCCCCCACAGCTGCTGAGTCATCTCTGTGTGCTATCATGAGATGTTACCTTTTGGAGTTTAACTTTGTTCATTTGACAGAACATGTGGCTCGTCCACCCACACCACTGAGCTGCCAAAGCTGGCACAGCCAGGTTGACATGGATGTGTGCACTAATAGGCATAGCAAAGGAGGTTACAGGGAATGGCTGCTCTGCTCTTGCTATGGTGTATGATCTATTTCTACCTCCTGTCTTGACAGTCACCCACACACCGCTCCTCCTATTCACCTGTGGGTTTAACTTGATCCCACAAGCATGGGATAATTATCTACAGTAGTGTATTTGAGGGATAACAGTGGAATGCAAAAGGCAAACACCATCTCTGAATCTACGCCAAAGAGTTAAGCGCAACGAATAAACAAGTAGTTTGACATTAACAAAGATTACTATTAAACACAAAAACAGAGTCAAGGACACAAACACGGAAACACACCCATGCACAGATACACATTAGCATGCGAATACACACACGTGCGCTCGCACACACAAACACACATCGACACATTAGTGAAAGAGAGATCCTCTTTGGGCAGTCACGCATAAAGGATGCCTGAATGTGAAACATCCCCCCCTGAACGGGCAGTCTCAATGGGCTAAAGTGAAAGGACCGCTAAGAGCATACAGTATATTAATTACATCCAGGCTCTTTAGACCACAGGCGAGAAATCATGTGGAAAAATGCCCCCTCCTCTCAACATGTTTTCCCCTGACATGTTGAAAGCACATTGTATTAACGGGAATTCTTCTCCCTGACTCTTCCTGTCTTTAAGGTTATTGGCGTCAGTATAGCTTTCACTTTCAAAAGCATTAATTGTCCGTGAGGCTGCTATCTTGGTCTACAGAAGTCCTCAATGATGCTTTAGTGACCAGTGTTTGAGTCGAACAGTCGGGCCAATGACATAGTGGGACTGGAGGCGCTGGATGTCCACTGACATTTGGTTATGTTGCACGGCATTGATGAACAAAGGATTACTGTCAAACAGAATGTGACAAACATGTGACCAGACAGGCACATGCACACAAGGCATCAGAGAGAAAAGATGGCCCTCCCTGTAGTACTAAAGTATAGCCCCACTGAGCAAGACACGTTGAAGACATCTTTTGAACGTCTTTGTCAGGTGTTCCAAAGACGTCCACCAAGAACCCAGAATAAAGGTTTTTGCAACGTCTTTTCTAATCATCTTTTTAAAGTTAAACAAAGACGTCTTTTAAATGTCCACTGATGATGTCCAAGTGAGCTTCTTACAGGGTTCAAAACGAAAGTTTTTGCGTCATCTTTTCTGAGTGTCTCTTTTACAATTCATTGAATTTAGTTTTTAGCGCTTTCCTCTGGACTTACCACTATCTGTCTGGGTGATACCACAGCAGCCAATTTGTGCCAAACTTGTCAACACAAACTTAGGGAGAACATGCAAACTCACAGAAGAAAGGCCTTTGGGCCAGCTGGAACTTGAACTTTGGATGGACTTTCAGTGAGGCAACAGTGCTAACCACTGACCCACCCTGCTGCCTACAAAAGTCCCTCTTTGTATTTGAGGCCTGAATCCCATCCTATCATGTCTCACTATAAGCTTTATTGAATACCATGTTTTTATCATCAAATCTTCATCATGGTGGCTATTGTTCCAAGGTTGGCTGACCAAAACGCAGTATAAAATAAAACTGATTCTAGTGAAGGCAGGACCATTTATTGGAAATAAAACACATTTATACCACATGCACCTCCCCAAGACATACTGGTGTTCCAGGAGTGTTTAATAGGCTTATTTACAATTCTAAATGCACGACATCTTGTTGAATAAAGATGGAACATTCTTTGAAATGACAAGAGAATGTGTTTTTTGAGGTCTTCAGCAAAATATTAACAATTAAAAAAATGTAACAATTCAAATAAGGTTAGACATGCACTTTAATTTAGTCTTTATTTCTGAGAGTTAATGAGTTTGATGTCATCGAAGGGCATGAAATTTGAACATGAAAATTTCAGCAATCCCTATTGCAATCGCTGTTACCTTTTCATCATTACAACACAAATTGGTCAAACTCATTAAATATTGATAACTGTGAAACTAACTGAATATGTGCAAAATGGTTTTGAGACCTATTGTCTCATGTGCAGACGTCCAGAAGGCGCCCTAGTTAGTCGTTCAGATGTCAATTGTGTTGCATGTCCAAAGACGTTCAAAAGGGGTCCCAGTCAGATGTTCAGATATTGAACCTGTTTTGCAGACGTCCAAAAAGGTGTCCTAGTTAGACGTTCAGATGTTGACCATGTTGCATGTCCAATGACGTTCAAAAGGGGTTCCAGTCAGACGTTCAGATATTGAACCTGTTTTGCAGACGTCCAAAAGGCGTCCTAGATAGACGTTCAGATATTGACCTTGATGTACATCCACAGACGTTCCAAAGGGGTCCCAGTCAGAAGTTCAAACACCAAACCTGTTTTGCATGTTCATAGACGTCTATAGGGTCCCCAGTCAGACGTTCAAACATTGAACCTGTTTTGCACATCCATAGACATCCAAAAGGGGTCGTAGTTAGACATTCAGATATTGAAACCGTCTTGCACGTCCATCTACTGGTGTTAGTTAAACGTTTATATTTTTTAACCCCTATTGGAAGTCCACCAGAAGTACAAAAGTGGGTCTGAACTAACGGACATTATTTAGACCTGATCTGAACGTCTCCCTGACGTTGCATGTTTGCTGGGTATGAAGACTCTACATTGTGTGCTGGTAATGTTGATCCACACAAGAAGCAGGATCCCATTGGGTTCAGTTCGGACAACAAGTCACAAATGTAAAGTGTGTGTAAAAAGTAGCTTGCAATCAGTTTTTATGAAATGGCAAATTGTATAGCCTTTTTAAATATAATATGTGCCAACATGATCATTAATTAAAATGGTCCTGCCAATCATTTTACAAAAAAATAATAATAATACATTTACTTTGAGGGTGCCTTTCAAGACACTCAAGATCACCTTACAGTACACATTACAATTACAATATACAATCAAATTAAAATGAAATATAAAATAAAAGTAATTCAGCATCATAGTAACAATATAGGTAGGAAACAACAATGGAAACCATAATGACACATTAGTGAAAACTCTGATAAACAAGGGGAGACAATTGGGCACAGTACAAGGGAGCAATTACAGTGAGTCCATCCATCTCACATCTTACATCCATCCATCCATTAGCTTTACCGCTTGTCATGTACAGGGTCGGGGGGGGGGGGGGGGGGGGGGGGGGGGGGGCTGGAGCCTGTCCCAGCGGACACAGGGCGAGAGGCGGTGTACACCCTGGACAGGTCGCCAGTCTATCATAGGGCCGTCACAAAGGGACAGACAACAACTCACACTCACATTCACGGGCAATTTAGAGTCACCAATTAACCTGCATGTTTTTTGGACTGTGGGAGAAAACCGGAGTACCCGGAGGAAACCCACGCGAACACGGGGAGAACATGCAAACTCCACACAGAAAGCCCCTTGGGTCAGGTGGGGATTGAACCCAGGACCTTCTTGCCGTGAGGCAACAGTGCTAACCACCGAGCCCCCGTGCTGCCCGTGAGTAGTCCAATTTGAATAAATTAGTTTTAAGTTGAGACTTGAAGGATGATAAAGTGTTAGGCTGTCGGATAAGTGGGGGAAGGCAGTTCCAGAGCCTGGGTGCAGAACAGCTGAAAGCCCTAGCACCCATGGAGCTGAGGCGAGAGGAGGGAATGGTCAGAAGGCCAGACGACGAGGAGCGAAGGGAACGAGAAGGGGTATGGTCCTGAAGGAGGTCAGATAAATATGTGGGGGCCAAATTGTGGAGGGCTTTGAAGGTGAGCAGCATAGTTTTTAATTGAATGCGGTATTGAACGGGGAGCCAGTGTAGTTGGATGAGAGTCGGGGTGATGTGATCACTGGACTTGGTGTGGGTTAGGAAACGAGCAGCTGAATTCTGTACTATTTGTAGCCGGTTTAGAAGTTTGGTGGCGAGGGCTGAAAGAACAGCATTGGAATAATCAATCCGTGAGCATACAAATGCATGGACCAGGACTTCAGCACTTGATTGAGATAGGGACGGGCGAAGTCTGGCTATGTTGCGGAGGTGAAAGAATGCGGTCCGAGTAATGGAGTTGAAATGAGGGGCAAAGGAGAGAGTGTTGTTGAGGATAACTCCGAGGCTCTTGATTTGGGAGGAGATGGGTAGCTATCGATCATGATGTTAGGGACAGTGGCTTTGAAGTGGCTATGGATCCAACTAGCAGGGCCTCCGTTTTACTGCCGTTGAGCTTCAGGAAGTTCTGACTCATCCAACTCTTGATGTCCTGGAGGCAGTCAGTAAGGTAGGAGAAGAGGGCTCTGTGGAGAAGAGGGCTCTGGTGTTACTTTTCCCTGCAGAGATAATGTTTGCATAGTAGGAGGATTTAGCAGCACAGAGTTTTAATTTTTAATTATGTAGGTGGTCTGAATAAAGTTGGGTGTGCACTGAGAGTCCAGTCCTTTTACACAGCCGCTCGAGATGGCGCCCAATGGTTTTGAGCTCACGGAGGGCAGAGGTGTACCAGGGAGCTGTTTGGGGAAAGGAGACAAGGCATGTTTTCAATGGGGCAAGGGAGTCGAGGGCAGAGGAGAGACAAATGTTGTAATTAATGACTAAGTCACCCGGGGAGGAGGAAAGAGCAGGACTGGGGTAAGAGTTGATCAGGACGGCAAGGTCAGATGGATTGATTTGTTTCATGTTTCTAAATGTGATGATCCGCTGATCTTTTGTTTGGGGATGGGGACATAAACCTCAAAGAGAACAGTGTGGTCGGAGATGGGGAACTCAGTGATAGGGAGGTTACAGGGAGTGATACCAGTGGAGCAGACAAAATCGAGAATGTGGCCTTTAGTATGAGTTGGGAAGGTGACATGTTGAGTGATTGCAAGACAGTCAAGAAGGGAAATGAAATCATTTGCGAAGGCACTGGACAAATCATCAATGCGGATGTTAAAGTCACACAGTAGGATAACATTAGGGGACATTGCACCAACAGATGTCAGTAATGAGGATAGTTCTTTGAGGAAAAGAGCATTGGGCTTTTGGGGTCCATAAATGGTTAAAATTATGATTGGTTTAGAGCAATTGATTTTTAAAGCTAGACATTCAAAAGAGAAGTGAAGGAGAAGAGTGACAACATTGACTTTGATGTTCTCGCGATAGACCACAGCAAAACCACCACCCCGCCCAGCAGCTTGAGACTTACAGATGTAAACAAAGCCGGGAGGACCAGCTTCGTTCAACTGAGAGAAGTCATTTGGCTGCTGCCAGGTTTCAGTAATGCAGAGGAAGTCCAGCTTTCTGTCATTAATAAAAAAATGTAGATGATATTATAAAGAGGTTATGTTTAACACTGGAAGAACCCCTGGAAGCCACAACAACGTGCACCTCGTTTATGGAGACAGTACTGACATTCAGGCTGTCTGGCTTTCCCTTCCTCAGTGAGTCCCCCTTTCCATTTTTCCTGCCCTCTCCTCCCTGCCCTCTGAACCCATCAAATTTCACAGAGTTGCAAAACAGTCGTCATCCCTCTCCCTCTTACTGTCTAACGAGATTCAACTAGCTCTGACAGCCAGCTTTGTCAGGCAGAACAAAGCCTCTTCAAAGACAGGCTGGCAGACTGCTCCAAATCTGGCCAGAAGAGGGAGAGAGACCGGAAAGCAGAAAGGGGAATAAGGAATAGGGAATGGAGATTGACAGAAGGGTGAGAGAAAGAGGGTATAGTGTGCTGTACAGTATTCCTGTAAGATTTGTAATAAAAAATAAAAATAAAAAAATCTTATTGGCAGGTAGATGGATTTCCTTCCTCTTAAAATAAAGGAATCCTTGAAAAATAACCCAGAGATGGGGTTGGTTCCCTTAAATGTCTGTGGTGGGTCAATCCCTCTGTATTTCTTTGACTGGACGACCAAGCCTGCACACCGGTGTTTTGACAACTAACACATACTAAACAATCTGTTAAACTAGGAGCTTCCACTGTTGCAAACATTGATCCCATATGATCTATTTGAAAAAACAAACTACTTCATTTGCACATTAACGAGACATTTGAAATCTGAGTGGTGAATGCAACACATCTTAGTCCCCTAGCAGAAACACAGTAGTCATGTAGCACGTCTGCAATCAACTGCACCACTGATCCAAGAGACGGGTGACAAATTTGTCATAGATAACAAGCACTCAAACCGTTTATAGGAAGACTAATTCATGACGAAAATAATGGCAAAGAGACATGAAGCAATTAATTACATGCAAATCAAGTTTTTTTACCACGGATGATTCACCCACACCCACTTCTGTTCATCTCCTCAGCTTTTATCTCCTCGTGTGTGATGTCACTTCTTGGCTCATCCTCCTAGGCCCAATCAACTGTGTCTGAGGCCTGAAGACCATTTCAAAAGAAAAGAAAATTCAATAAAAGTTCTGTTTTGTGTGTAAAAGAGAAGGATGTGTGTTAATGAGAACTACCTGCAGATGTTCATCTTTTATCTTAATGCTTAATCTTCAATTAAGAAACAGCATAAAATCTCTGGTTCCTGCATCTCTGGTCCCTGCATCTTCACTCACAAAGGGATCTCCTCCTCACAGACCTGTGTAGCTCCTCCCCCAGCCCTGAGGCTCCACCCCTCTGCCTGGGTCACAACAGTCTAGCTGATTCAAGGAGACTGGGTGGTGTGGATTTATCCCTGCTCCAACGCTGTCATCCTACAGTGTTTCTAGTATGGGCTTTGTGGCCCTTGGGCGGAAGCCAAATCTCCTTTCATTTCTCTCCAGTGCCCATGCAGCATACATTTTATTGGCCTTTCAATTGGATTTAAGAAGCTTGCATAATTCTTGGCATTCGATCGCAAAAGGGGGCTCCGGTCAAGCATGCCAGAATCACAATTAGATGTCTGAAAAGAACACCAGAGTTGATTGCCAAGTTACTTAGTTAATATGTGAACATGTTTATTATCAAATTACTTTTACAGCTTGTAGAGGAACTTGAGTGAAACACACATTTATGTAAATCATACTGTAAATGTATGTGTGCAGTGGATAGTTGGTCAATTTGCTTGTGTATAAAATCAGCCGCAAGATTCTATTAGTAGTGGTGAACCAATAAGTAGTGGCATTTCTGCCAGTGTGGTCTATCACTTTCACTCCAACGATACACATATGCAACACCACTACAATCAATGCAAAGTGCAGCCTAGTTCGACCACAAGGGCTGATTTATTTCCATTGTAAAAAAAGGTACTGAAAAATGCTACCTTCTATTAGATGCCTCGTAACGTGGTTCTTGGGTGCGTGGGTTGGCACAGCACACAAGACGGATGATATACAGAGTAGACTGTCTCCTAGAAACAAGATGCAGAGACACCTCGGTTTCCACCTTTCGTCAGATGAACGAATAAAACCTTTGGAACTTCTCATGAAAGACTGAGCCATAGGGCTTCTTTTGTATTATCTCTGCTCACGGAGGCCCTGTTTAATGCATTATGGAGTGCCATCATCTTACAGGCATACCTGTAAAAATACATCAGGCCTGGTGCAGTGAGAGAATACCAGATGAAGCACTGAGATTGACTTTACCCACAAATTCGCAAAGTGTAACATTTGTGGGGGCAGAAGGGTGATGTTGTTATTATTCTTTCTATGACAGTGCTCTCCAAGGGCAGTTCATCATCTGAAACATTTTGATTAAAGATATCTCCACGACTGTTTTCCATTTCTCTCTCTCTTTCTCTCTCTCTCTCTAAAACACAAGGATCATACACACTCTTTCTCTATCTTTCACCCTGTCTGAAGAGTGAAGAGTGCAATGGACCTTACAGTGAATACACTGGGCTGCAGCTAAAACTGCTTAAGATTGCAGGGAAGCTCTTCTATAATAAATCACATTCTCCCCTTGGACCTGCATAGGACGCAGACAACTTTTGTATACCTCACCCCCAAGGGTAGGTTGTGTGTGTGTGTGTGTGTGTGTGTGTGTGTGTGTGTGTGTGTGTGTGTGTGTGTGTGTGTGTGTGTGTGTGTGTGTGTGTGTGTGTCTGTGTGTGTGTGTGTGTGTGTGTGTGTGTGTGTGTGTGTGTGTGTGTGTGTGTGTGTGTGTGTGTGTTGGAATGGTGTGAGTGTGAGTGGCTGTGTGTAGATAACAGAATAACAACATAATGGATTCCATGACCTTTTAAAGATTTAGTATTGCCACTATTACCTTTGAAGGTGGTACATCATTTTACAGACCACATTTTAAAAACCATAAGTATTTTAGGACATATTTCTAACAGATATGTAACATAAACCTTTCTAGTAACATTTTTGTTGTGACATGTTTATTAAAGTTGGAATCGCTTTGATCCAAACATGATTAATAGAAGTTCTCATTGATGATTGGTATTGATTTGTGATGAAGCCTAGTAATTCACTCCAGTAATAATAAACAAATTAGACTCAAAAAATTTATAAAAAAATGTATGACTCATCATCCCAACCAAAAGCTCCCACGTCGCCCATCCTATAAAACTGAAAGGCTTCGGTGATCATTTCTTTTAGGAATGAAGGGAAGGGATAGAGCATCACTGCCACCCTCTGTTTGTAGAAAATCAAGCTTAGGCTATGTTATTTTGACCAAGATAAGGAAAGTAACGAGTCATCTCACTTTGAATCACAATCTTTCGATCAGATCCAGCTAAATTTAATTAAAACTTCGAAACTTACATGAAACGTTCATCTTAGAAATGTAACAGATTTCTGCTCCCTCGTGCTCGTTGGATATTTTATGCGAATATTGTATGGCTATAAAATTAAATATTCTGTTACTTGTGACACTCCGTGATTATGGATGGCAAGTGCTTTAAACTTTTTTTTTTTTTGCACTAGTAGATCACGCTTCGAAAAAAAATATGACTCATCCCAAACCCATTACGTCTTTACATCCTAGGCCTAGTAAATCCAATCGGTAAAAACTACGAATCAGTATAACATTGCTGTGTTTTTAGCCAATCCCAAACGGCTATGATTGGGCACGTGCCCAATCATATTAGAGCATGTTCACAAGTCAGGCACAAGAATAAGGAAGTTGATGATGTGTATGTTAGAGCAGTAGAAGAAGAAAAAGTGTATGCTAGTTAGCTAAAGCTTTGCTGTCAGCTGGTGAAACTGAATAAGACACTATTTGCAATAATTAATTTGTCAGAGCTTTCTACTTGCGACCAGCTTCTAATTGCATACTTTTTTTATTATTCAAGTGATCTTAACGATTCGGACATTCGATTTTTTTTTCATCCTTGTTGAAGCAACGAAGTACGATGGTAAGTTAGTAACGTTAATGTTCCATCTGTGTTAAGCGTCAGTTAACTAGCTGTAGCTCGCTAGCTGGGCTCCTATAATTACTGCTTATTGAAAGTCATTGAAGTCTTTAATTTGTATTTAGAGATAGCTGTGTTGAATAATGTAACCAGCTAAGCTTTGTTAAGGTGATATTATACTATTTCCTGATGTCACTATTATATACAAGCGTACCTAACGTTACCTCACCCGAAATGCCAAATATTGTGATGAATTAATTTAAATTCGAAACTCAACAATTTGGTTAGTACATATATGTATTACCTACGTGGGACAATAAGGACAGGTTTGATGTGTCTTTACCAGTTGCTCCATGGCTAGCTCGGCTGGAACAAATGGGGGACGTGTCACTTCAGAATGGAAGATCCAATAGCCAATGATGATGGCTGTTACACCGGTGTGGCGTTACACCAGTGGTCGTATACTGGGAGGATGGGGCCCCCTTATCTGCGTGCTTCTGGGCTCTCTGGTGGCATTGCTGATGCCCATGGTGGAGGTGGAAGACCAGTGCTGTGCCACAATGAAGGGCATTTCACAGCTTTCTTGTCAATTCTGGAAGAAGAAGACTCAACGACCCAATGTCCAATCTACCAGCCTCACAGTTCCCTTCACAGCCCTTGATCTCTTGCCCTTTAGGCCAAAGCTAAGCCAAGGTATGTAAATTGGAATTGGCTGCTTAAAGTTTCAATGATTAATCCAATATGAGAAAGAATGTAAAATGGTTTTGACATAAGCAGATTATTATGTTATATGTTTTGAATACGAAACATTATCTTTATTAAATGTATGAGAGTCAGTAATATTCTATTATGAATAGTAATATATTGTGTGATCTTTTTTGTTGACAGAGACTCTGTTGGAAGCCAAAGCAGCACTGCAACAGGCATTGGAAATGAAAAAACAGGGGAAGAGAGAGAAGGCCCACAAGCTGTTGGTCCACGCCCTCAACATGAATCCAGACTTGGTGGAAGCCCTGACTGAGTTGGGTACAATTCTGGAGGAGGAGAAAGACGTGGTCCAGGCAGACCACCTGTACACGAAAGCCCTGGCAATCTCTCCATGCAATGAGAGGGCCCTGGTGTGTCGAGACCGCACCCTTCCCCTAGTGGAGGAGATTGATCAACGTCACTTTGGCATCATCGACAGCAAAGTGCGCAGGCTTATGTCGATCCCTAAGGGC
Source organism: Galaxias olidus (assembly GCA_026901105.3). Lineage (NCBI taxonomy): Eukaryota > Metazoa > Chordata > Actinopteri > Galaxiiformes > Galaxiidae > Galaxias > Galaxias olidus. The sequence continues at coordinate 94,933 of JAPMUY010010227.1, forward strand.
AACTCTGCCCTCAGGCGTGTGATGGAGGAAACGTACTACCACCACATCTACCACACGGTGGCCATCGAGGGCAACACGCTCACTCTGTCCGAGATCCGTCACATCATCGAGACGCGCTACGCCGTGCCTGGCAAGAGCCTTCAGGAGCAGAACGAGGCTATTGGCGTGGATGTGGCCATGAAGTACATCAACACCACACTGCTGGCGAACGCCGGGGCCATTACTGTCAGCGACATCCTGGAAATCCACCGCCGGGTGCTTGGCTACACAGACCCAGTTGAGGGTGGGAGGCTGCGCACCAGTCAGGTGTTTGTTGGCCACCACATCCCACCCCACCCTAAGGACCTTGACCATCACATGGAGGAGCTGGTGCAGTGGCTAAACTCCGAGGAGGCCCTGCAGCTGCACCCTGTGGAGTACGCGGCGCTGGCCCATTACAAGCTAGTGTATGTGCATCCTTTTGTAGACGGCAATGGACGCACCTCGCGGCTGCTAATGAACCTGGTGCTCATGCAGGCACGTTATCCACCTATAACGATCCGCAAGGAGCAGAGAGCCGAGTACTACACAGCTCTGGACACGGCCAATGAGGGTGACGTCCGCCCTTTCATCCGCTTCATAGCCAAGTGCACAGAGAACACCCTGGACACACTGCTGTTTGCCACCACGGAGCATCACGTGGGGCTGCCTGAGGCCAGCAACCACCAGGCCTGTTTAGACTGTAAACAAACAATAACAGTTCACAACTGAGATGGAGATGGGGAGCCAATGGGAGTTTGGTTATGGCCTGTTTGGACATGCAGTGGCCTTGGTTTCTACAGAAAGAAATACACATCATAGGCATCTAATTGTATGGTTTTAGAACGCCTTTTTAGTGGACATCTATTGTTTGGAATTTAAATTAGTTTGGTGTTGTGGTTTCCAATATGATAGATAAAGTAGATATATATAACAGTAGATACAGATTGATGTCTGAAAGTCATTTAGTTGTTATAATAGAACATAAAAAGAAAAGCGCTGTATTTCATTGCCGTCTTCATTTATGTCAAAAAAAGTGCCGGAAATGACAGAACTTGGATACTTTGAAAGGGGACACAGCTTTCAATAATAGAAGGGATTTCACAATTTATTTATTACATTGTTAAAAAAGTCTCAGTTAAGTTCTATACATGCTAATTATGGATTTTGATGTTAAGTTTGTAAACAGTAATTTATAAATCTTAATCTTTTGCCTCTGGTATGATGTCATCATCAGGTATTTCACTTCAAAGCACTTTACTAAAATGTATTTATTTATTTTCCAACAAAATAAAGTATTTTAATATCCTCTGGTATAATATGAATGCCAAGAGCAAATACAAAAATCCAAGAAAGAATACGTTTGATTTGATTTATTAACCTTGGGACCATAGTAACCACAGGATAACACTTACCTCAACACATTTATGACACGTCTAGAACATGACAGTGGGCGAAACAGTATTAAGAACTACTTGGTATTTAAAAGAAGAAAACAACTGAATCAACTAAAATATAAGGTATCTTCCGAAGAACTGTATGCATTTACTTTCTAGATTAAGCCACTGTGGTGATAGTACATCAATAGGCATAACTAATGGTCCATCTTGTACAAAACTTTTTTTACAAAACTAGGTCAACATATACACAATATATAAACTCCCTTCCCCCATTTAACTTTTTTCTGAATGTGCACTGCCATATGGGACAGAGAGCATTGCTTGTATATTCTTCCAAGTATTCCTTACAGATGCATAGATTCTTTCTCCCAGGAGCATTGTAGTAGACAACATGCATAAAGTCAAAAAAGGTTAATTACGTATTCTGAATGTTTTGGAGCTCTT
>JAPMUY010010230.1:0-96357 GCA_026901105.3 Galaxias olidus
GGATTGGTGCAGCATCTGCAGTAATGCGGGCGTTGTACCGGACCATTGTGGTGAAGAAGGAGCTGAACCGAAAGGCGAAACTCGCGATTTACCAGTCGGTCTACGTTCCAACCCTCACCTATGGTCATGAGCTTTGGGTAGTGACCGAAAGAATAAGATCGCAAGTACAAGCGGCTGAAATGTCTTTCCTCCGTATGATGGCTGGGCTCAGCCTTAGGGATAGGGTAAAGAGCTCGGTCATCCGGAGGGAGCTCGGAGTAGAGCCGCTGCTCCTTAGCGTCGAAAGGAGCTAGATGAGGTGACACGGGCATCTGATTAGGATGCCTCCTGGGCGCCTCCCGTTGGAGGTTTTCCGGTCACGCCCTACTGGTAGGAGACCCCGGGGTAGACCCAGAACACGCTGGCGAGATTATAAATCTCGTCTGGCCTGGGAACGCCTCGGGATCCTCCAGGAGGATCTGGAAAGCGTTGCTGGGGATAGGGACGGCTGGAATACCCTGCTGAGCCTGCTGCCACCGCGACCCGGCCCCAGATAAGCGGCGGAAAATGGATGGATGGATGGAGTTGCGGAACCGCAACTATGCCTTCTTCTCCAGGTGGCATCCATGTTGTTCATGGACCAAATCTATGTCTTTGATTATGTAATTTACTCATAAGCACATACAAAACATTACATAAACAAAGAAGAACATCATAGACATATGCCTGCTCAATGAGGCTGCATGAAAAATATTATGTCCATCCTTAATCATAGCAATGCCAGTAGAGTGGATAATTGCTTTAAAATTGAAAATAACAAATTGCTTTAACTTTAAAAATATAAATATTTCCTTTTGTAAAAAATCACTTGTATTACTCTGTGCACATTCAAGCTGTTCCCATTGCTCTGCTCGGAAAGTAAGAGGCAAAGTGAAGCCCAAACAAAGAAAATGTCTCATTTGTCTTCAACGCTTAGTATTTCAGGTGAATACCCAATTGCCCCCTGGTCGGGGATGACCAGCCTTCTGCTTTTGAATTTACTCCTCCGTTTTGGTGGGTTCCAAATGTAATCATTCTAATCAGATGGAGATGAAAGGCGTTGCCGCTGAGCGCCACGGCGCGCTGGCCGCCCTTATCGCTCCTTCATTATCGGCTCCTACACGTCTTGTTAAACGGTGATTACTCTGAGTCACCCACTCGCTGTTTCAAGACACACTTTAGTTATCTTCCATTCCCACTCTTTCGAATGTGTGTAAAACTGACGGGGCAGGGCCATAGATTGCCTTGCATCATAATCCAGAGGCAATTGGGTTGGGAACAAATTAAAGTCTCGGTTTTAGGCTGGGGAGAGTCTGAGTGAATTGGCTGTGCATTAGTGGCTACTGAGCTTTACTCAAATTGGATCGCTCCTTTGATACCAGCTTTTGGAGTTTCAGACTAGACCCAGAGGAGTGAAGACAAAATTAGGCTGGAATGACATAGATGGAAACAGAGCGAGAGAGAGAGAGAGAGAGAGAGAGAGAGAGAGAGAGAGAGAGAGAGAGAGAGAATGGGAGAGAGAGAGAGAGAGCTTCCTAAACAAGAGAGAGAGAGAGAGAGAGTTCACTACTGACAGAGAATAATGAATTGATTTAAGCTTATTGCATGGCTCGATGTCTGATTTGGCATTAATTTAATAAGTAGGCCCTAGTTGAGGAGTGCTCCATGACACAGCTGGGATTGGTTGCAAAGCAATTCTATTTATTTACTAGTCTAAAACACATGAAAATTACAGTTCTACAAAGAATGACTAAATGATGACATTAATAAACTAAAGTGGTTAGTAGCTAAACATACACAGTATAACAGTTCAAATATTGATAAATTATGGTAAGCATAACACATCAGAAATTATCTAAGTTTTAGCATCCAACGCTCAACGTATGAAAAGCATGGGTTACGTTACTGTGAGAAGAAAGGCGGAGCTGTGGCTCAGCTTGCTGTTGCAGCTGGAGCCAATTTGAGAAGTCCGTGGTTCCTTTGGTAAAGTTCTGAAAGTTAGTTCCTTGTTTGAATAAACATGGAAAAGCAACGTGGGTTTTTGGTCTTCTTTGACGTGTTAATCGTGCGCTGGTTCAGTTTGAAAGTGTGCAAGGTTTTCCCAGCCTTGTAGTGAGGAAAAGGCCTAAAATCCTTTGTCCTCCATGGACAGCTGCACGTGGATCTTAAAAAGCCACGTTTCCTGGTTCGAAAATCTAAAGACAAAGGAAAGTACCTGGCCAAACACTTTTGAGAACGGTTGTCTACTTGATTAACTCAAATCATTTTCTTTCTATTTATACCTGTATGCTTGGGCATTACAAAATATCATATATACAACTAGGCTAATTATGTTAGTTAGCTTAGTAAAACAATACAAAATATATAATTATTACAAAATACAAACAATTGTGTTATTTTGTCAATGTCCAATAATTTAATTGATTGTTCCTTTGCGACAGTTTCTTAATCCCAATTCATAAATCCTTAAAGTAGCAGTTGGAATTGCTGGAATAGAGTTAAGGTTTTATGCTTTGTGTTGAGAGAGCAATTGGTTTCCCTACAATGGACAGCTTGTCACATGCACAAACGCGCACACAAACACACACACACACACACACACACACACACACACACACACACAAAGACTCACACACGACCAGCAGAATTCCTTTCAGATCCTTGAAGTAGTAGGCCTGGTCAGTTCGATATTTCAGCAACTACAAAAGAGGCCGGTCTATCTACCGGTCTATCTACCGGTCTATCTTCGTTCCTACTCTCACCTATGGTCATGAATGGTGGGTCATGACCGAAAGAACGAGATCGCGGATACAAGCGGCGGAAATGAGTTTCCTCCGGAGGGTGGCTGGCATCTCCCTTAGGGATAGGGTGAGAAGTTCAGCCATTCGTGAAGGACTCGGAGTAGAGCCGCTGCTTCTTTGCGTAGAAAGGAGCCAGTTGAGGTGGTTCGGGCATCTAGTAAGGATGCCACCTGGCCGCCTCCCTAGGGAGGTGTTCCAGGCAAGTCCAACTGGGCGGAGGCCGCGGGGCCAACCTAGGACCAGGTGGAGGGATTATATCTCCACACTGGCCTGAGAACGCCTTGGAATCCCCCAGTCAGAGCTGGTTAATGTGGCCCGGGAAAGGGAAGTTTGGGATGCCCTGCTGGAACTGTTACCTCCGCGACCCGACCCCGGACAAAGCGGATGAAGATGATGATGATGATGACAAAAGAGGCCGTCTTTGCGTCATCTTTACAATCTCTGACAGCCATTCTGTTCCATCTGTTGTGTCTCAACTCCTAACTTCTGATGTTCTCCCACGTGTGTACAATTTCCTAAGACGCTTCCTTTTCATTTTCCCTATCGTCTCTCATTACGCGTTCTTTGCGAGCACAAGCCCTGTTTGCCACCGTTTGCAGTCTGTTAGAGTTGGATATCACTCCACCCCCTCCACCCCCATCCCTCACTCACCTCTCAGCAGGTGCCTAAGTTTATAGTTTCATTAAAACCATGGCTAAAGTGCCAAGACAAGCAGCACGCCTCTAACTTCCTCGCCGCAACATGCCCATTAAAAAAAGAAGGGTTGCTCATTTCACCGAGCGCCAGCCTCCCAATCCTTCTTCCGACCCCCTCTCATCTCGCTCTCCTCTTCACTTCCGTCCGTCTTTTCGTCTCTTCCTCTCTTCTTCTTCTCCTCCCCTCCAACTGCAGCCATCTCTCCTTGGCCATTAGGAGGGGTGATTTCCATAAAGCCTCGCTCTGCTAATAGGAGGCAGTGGGGGCCTGCCTTCAAAGAGCACCGTCGAGAGAGGAAAAATATTATGAAAGGGATTTAAAGCATGCAAAATAAATAACGATAAGAGGCAGTGGGAATATGAGAATATGCAAACTGAAGGAATGGGCAGAATTCCATACCAAGAGAAGAAAAGAAAAAAAGGATGGTTGGAAAGAGATCAGCCCGAGCTCCAATTTGCATGTGTGGAAGACTTGGAATTAGAGTTTATAAGAGAGCACACAGACTGTTTTTTTTTTTTTATTTCTCATTCGTTAGCTCCTGCCAGATCAAATGAGGATGAGGAGGTCAACCTTTCTACCCTTTCAAGTGCTGTAGTCTTTGATAGGTTTGAGAGGTTCTGCTTATTAGAGGATATCACACACCCTCTCCTAATTAGTAGCTTTTAATTAAGTGTGTGTTTGCATTCATGTTTATGCGTACGGAAGACTCACAAACCTATGCTCTCGCAGTGCGTGGAAAATTGGTTTTCACACACATTGACACATCAAGGAACGACTTAGAGCCGGGCGCAAGGTGTTTCCCTTTGAAATAACGTTCCCACTCGCCCACGCCGGTTTATCCGTTCATCTCCTCACCGCCTATTGCATAGTAGGTCCTCTGTGATCTCTGGGCACGGAACCCGGGGTGTTGATGGAGCGAGCGCAGGTCCCCTGCGAAGCTACAAGGGACACCCTGCTGAGGGAGCCCAGGCTCACACATTACAGAGGGAGCCACAGACTCACATCCACTTACATAGATACATTCCCATGCATATATCATGTCTTCACTGGCGCATATAGAAACGCCCGTGCCCCTCCTCTCTCTTTCAAACACACACACACACACACACACACACACACACACACACACACACACACACACAAATGCATATAAATCGACTGGCAGTGAAATAGAGCATGTCCAACTGGCTTTTTTTTTTGCCCGCAGGCATTGGACCTGTAGACAGCCCAGCGTCGAGATACTCAGTGCTCAAAATAATCCTTTAGTTTATAAACAGTGTGGAAGGGCAAATTTGGTCCTGCTGGACTGTAAGTGCATGTATGTGTGAGTGAGTGCGTGAGTGAGTGTGTATGTGTGTTATGTAACAATGTCTATTTCCGTCCTGTCCCTGCTGGCCACCATTGTCTGTCTCCTCACGTTCAAAGCCCATCCAGGATCCCACCACGTGACCAGAGTCATGGTCACAGAAATGCTGACTGGGTCTTTTAAATCAGTCCCCATAAAGGACAAGGTCAAAGGCCCGTATTTATGGCACAGGAGATCAACCTAACTGCCTGTTAAGGTGACTGTCGCCTAGGTGTGTCCAATACTTACAGCCGAGGAGGGGCAGGCATCCATTACCAACTGATTATTTACATCACGACAACTCCAAGGGGTTTCGTTACAGTTTGTCCTTTAACTGAATTCCAATGTTTGTGTTTTGTAAAAAAAAAAGAAAGACAAAAAGAAAGTTGGTCTGAGAGTGGAAAACGCCCACTGCGAGGCCATGCATGCAGGGCTCAGTGTGAGTCCTCACTCCGTCGCCTAAGAGGACAACTCCTCCACTGTGACTGGGTAGGATAATGAGCCTGGGTCAAACGGGCGCGGTCCAATTCGATCGCCACATGCTGCTCCATGCTGCTCCATTGATTGGGAATGTGAATAACCGGCTCTTCTTGAGCAGCAAAAACCTCAACACTGTAATGTCCATTCAAACGCTTCGCCACACATCTCTTTCCTTCTCTCCCATCCTCACACAATCTATACCTCCTTCACTCCTTTTGTTATCGCTCACCCACACCACACAAACAACGTAGAGGAGATCACAGGCTTCTTTCAGCGATGGAAAAACCAATTTAACAACTGTCAAAGAGCATCTGAATAATTCACCCGTCTAGCGCTGTCATGAACCCCTCTCTTTCATCCCAGCGACATGTCCTTCTCGCGCGCTCTCTCTCTCTCTCTAACCCCCACACCCTCCACCCAGTCTTCTCTCTCTCTCTTCATCCACTAAGCACGTAAAAGGACTCATAAGACTGTCCCTAAATTAAATCGTCAACTTTTTCACAGGGCTTGCAATTTAATTATCTAGTTTCCAAAGACCATTGTTTTGCACCCCCATAACATAATTTGGAAAGCAAATGCAAAATTGAACACACACACACACAAGAAAAAAATAACACACATTCGCGATGCAATAGGATTTGGCGATGGGGCAGTGTCTCCATGGGGTGTAAGTGATTGGAGCCATAGTTATTACTCACTGGGTCAAATGGTTGGTAGTCTCCTGAGCCATTTAAACCTCATACAGGCTTATTATAACTGTCTCTCCCTCTACGTCTGAGTGTGTGGTCCGCTGATAGGGCGAATGAAGGTTGTCCATGCGTTGAGTCAGTGCGCGCCCACGGAGCCCGTGAAGTCGACTGTTAGGGAAGGGATGACGCTGGTGTAAAACTATGTTCATCACAGAACACATGTACCTGCCAATGTCATATGCACATACACACTGACTCTAGTCTTTCTGTCCCTGGCACTGCAATGTAAATATCCATCCATAACGGGGATACATCCCCCCCTACCCCACTTAAAAGATTTTCGATCAATAGTGATTTAATGAGTAACCTTTCGGGTATAATTAAAAATTTGAAAAATATCTGTTAAATGTGTTGCTCTAAGAATGACAACATACTGTAGCCTACGTAAAATCACCCAAACCGTATCAGTAAGACTGACATGACAAAACAAATACATGGAAAGGAAGTTTAGTTTCACTGGAGACGGATCATGAAGTTTGACAGTACAAACTTTTACTCTTGTTAACGCTTGCTCTTCCACCTCTTAGCTTGCCCCCGGAGAACAACAACGTTGACGGACATTCCCAGGTAGCCAAAATTACTCGGTCCAGCAGCGGCCCAAATCCGGCACGCCGTAAGAAATCACTCGGCCCGAGTCTGGGTGCCGGACTCGGGCCGGACTCGTGATGAATGACGCCCCAGAATCGGCACACGCCTACAATAAGCCGACACTGGGCCAAACATGGCCGGTATTGGACCGGAATCACCCCGATAAAAGTGCTGGAATTAGCACAAGTCTGGGCACCGCACTCATGCCGAACTCATGATGAATTATGCTTGAATATAGGGGCATCCGGAAACTCCCCTGACATTAAATAGGTTATATTATATCAATATGCTTCATTATGAGTATAAAATAAAGACAAGCAGACCATGTTAATACCAATAAAACAATATATTTGATAATAAAACAATTTCAAAATGTGCAGTATTTTAGATAGTAACATCTATTTGTGTATGCCTTAATCATCCTAATATTGACTAAATATAATTGACTAAATTTTTTTTATCGAAAATTGTTAATATGAAATTAGAAAGATTTGCATACTCATTTTTGTTTGTATTCTGGCTGGCCAGAAATGCTGTCCTCAATTTGGTGAAGACCCTTCAGGGACGTGGCAGGAGAGCCATGGACCTATGGCACCTTTATTCCTGGGCTCCATTGGTGGCGCTGCAGTTGCAGCAAAATCATGTGCTGCTACTATTTATTGTTTCCAGCGCAGTTAAGATCTCACGCACAATTGCTAGAAATCAAAGCCAAACACAAGCCTAAATCCCCAAATCTATAGCACATAATAATAATAATAATTCATTTTAAGCGCTTTTTCTAGATACTCAAAGCACTTTACACAATTTGGTCGCCAATTAATATCACAGAACGAACAACGAATGGACAGACAGCTATCGAACACAACACTGAGTCTGAGTGATACCACGGCAGCCAATTTGCGCCAGACTTGCTCACCCAACATATTACGACAGACTTGCTCACACACACACACACACACACATCGACTCTAGTTGAATTGGCAGTGATCGGTCAGGGCACTGATAGGAGGATGCGGCATGTTTTTTTTATGTTGGGAGGAAACCGGAGTACCCACACAAACACGGGGAGAACATGCAAACTCCACACAGAAAGGCCCTTGGCTGAGGTAGGGTTTGAATCCAGGACCATCTTGCTGTGAAGCAACAGCGCAACCACTGAGCCACCTGCTGCCCAATAACATGACATAAAGCACAGTCAAACAGCCTAGCAACACTAAAAGCTTATGGCACGTGAAATTACGCAAAGCAAGGGCAATTTGCCAACACATCTTCCCCAAATTTTTGGGGGGGATTTGGTTTAAACCTGAGTATACATGTAGAAAACAATTCCTCAGCACAAAACCATGCCATCAACCATTATAAAAATATAATGCAACAAATAAAACAAAAACTACATACAGTACACTTGAAAATTAAGTGTTACTAATAACAAACTAATAATTAGTTTGAATGTGCTGCAAATCACACTTACGATCACACGCAGACTGGTGAGATCTGTGGGATATGTGTTCCCCGGCCTGGCTGGAGGATGCTAGGTTACTCGGATTCCCTTGATTTGGTTCCTGTATTTTTTGCTGATTCATTTGAAAAGCAATGGTTGGGGCAGGGGACAAGTCATTCGAACGCCTTTCTCGTAGGGGTTGTTTTGGCTGCTCATCCATGTCCTCCTCTTTGCTTTCAGTGAAAATCTGCCTATTTATGCCTCTGTTGAACAAAAGAGTTTGTGTTTTAATATCTGGATTTGAAATCATACAGCAAAATAGCCAGGTTAGACCCTGAAATCAAACAGCATTAAGCTAATAGCCAAGACCAATGTTTTAATTGTGAAAAGAGTTTAATTTTAATTCCTAGGCCTACCTTTTCTTTCTTTTTAAATATTCTGGCTGCTGGTCATCTTCCTCCTCTGTTTCGAGATCCAACGTTGCCAGTGCCCTGGGGAGCAGCAACCATGCCTGACTGAATGAACCTGTAAAAATAGCAATTAATCCAATATATTTATAGTCATCAGATTGCAAATACCTTTTTCTCATATAAAACTTTGTCATTTGGACGACCACTTATATCTGATTGAGATTCTCACTTTTAGTGGCCCTGATCCGGATGGGGAAAAATCCCCAAGATTCAGCAGGAGAGTCTGCTCTCATTACTGCACGGTCACATCGACCCCTGTCTTTGTGGGGTGGCCAGAAGCTTTTACCATTATTTACCAATGATGATGGGACTACTTCTGTATCCCCTGTGCCCAAATGTACTGTTAAACTGTTAAAAGTTTGTTTTTTGTTTCTCTCACTCTCTCAGTGCTACAGAAGAAAGGAATGGCTGCCCGTTCTTGGTACAAGAGGATCCAAATATATTTCCTTGTTATATCTGACCAGTATTGCATTTGGTGTGTACTTTCTAGATGACTTGACTTGTAAACACTGATGTATTTTTAGTCAACAAAAATACCCCCCCCCCCCCATTTTGCTCTCACTATTCCTCATTCTTTTTATGTAAGAGTCATTGTAATGATGTACTTCCAAGGGGCAAGAGAGAAGAAAATGATCCTTATAGAAGCCAAGGAAAAATTTGTGCAGGGAGTAGAGTAGGGCTTACACTTGTGAATAACTGTCAAAACTGAACACCATTTAATTCTGAATGTTTTAACACTTTTTCAAAAGGGAAAAACATTCAAACAAATGAATATAAGGCATTGTAAGTACAGTCTTCATGACTTCATAATTTGTGCACCTTATAGTTTCGAAGTAATTAGATTTATTTACGCACATAAATACGTAAAACGCAGTCATGAAAATAATGTAAATATATTGGCCTAGCAGCCCGCCTTTGTTTATACTAGCGCTGTCTTAACTAGCAAGCGAGTATCACATAGGATTCATGCTCTACACGTGAGACACATCTAGCCACCATCAGGCGTATTCAACCTGGGTTAACCTCAAAAGTTAACTGCTAGATTAATTTAGTAAAATTGGTGTGCATAATCTCACCGTCCCACACATGGTGTGACAAGACAGAAGTGCACAGATTTTGGATTAGTAATTAAGCAGGTAAATTTGCATTTGGGAACACTTACTTTCAAAACTTTGCCTAGACATGACAATCAGACATCTTCTAAAATGAACATCCAAAGTTTAAAATAGCTGACATAAACAAATACTGATGTATTACATTTTAAAGACGAATTAATATATGAAGAACATACAATACATGAGTGTATTATCGTATGAGCGCAATTGACCCAACACAATACATTAGCACACCAGGTGCAGTATGTAAGCTTCAATTTCTACCAATAAATACATTTTCTTTAATGTTTTTTAACGTTTATTACATACCTCCTGGAGGATATCATTAAACCAAACGCTCAAAGAGAAGGTGCGCTATATATGAGCGCCCTGGGCTCAGTATTCAGCTTTTTAAAAATCTAGGGACGCCCGCCTATCCCCAACCAATCTGGGGAGTTTTTTGCTAGGCGTAAGGGCTACCTGCCGGTCAATCACCTCGCGTGCACACTCCTAGGTAAAATACAGGTCTGCTCACAGCGTCACCCTCCAAACAAGCTTGTTGTAACAATTTGCATGGCAGACAAAAGCAGCAGCTGTGTGAACTAGTTGCAAGGCAGCTGAATGTCCTCGCAAAAGACTTTGCTTAAAAAAAACTACATACTGCACCTTTAAGACATTACAAGGTATTAACTTTCAAATAATACTGCGCACTTTCATATGACACTTAACTTCTTCAGTAATTGGTTGTTAAATTTCGATTTTTTTATTTTCTTTTAAATGTTTTATTTTAATAAGGTTTAAGTAAAGCTGTGCTGCTAAAATAGCAGTTGTGACTAGGATTGATGTAAGTAAGCTGTCACAGCTAATTATCCACTGTACAATACAATAATATAGTTTAATAATTTTGCTGCCTATTGTTACTATTTTGTTTGAAGATATAAATATAAAATTAAACAATAAGCAAGGAGGAGCTATTTTGACTGGTTTATTCCCATACGTGCTTGAAGGCCCAGGCCTTGATGATCTAAACTGTTTACATTGTGTTACACTGTCCAGCTGTGCTGGCCATCATCTGAATTTTACCCCCCCCCCCAAAAAAAAAATTACACTCTGGACACAAGCATGAACGCATGTACGTGCCCCCCCCCCCCCGCCTTACCCACATACACACACTAGATGTGCACCAATCATCCAGGGTTTATGTATGCAAACAGGTATATGTTGGATTCCATAAAAATCTGGATTAGGGGCAGGAGTGTAATGAAATTGAATTGAGAGCCGTGGCCCTCTCTTTTGTGAAAGGGATTCTTTGTATAGGGTGGGTTTCGGTAGCTTCTAGCATCTGCAGAGGGATACAGGGCAGGCTTTTCATATTTTATATTCAGCTTGCAGAGGCTCCCTGTGATTAGTTGTCAAAGCCGCTTTAGCCCTGTAGTATTAATCTGAAGAGGCATGTCATAAAAGGGCTTATTGTTATGACGCCGGTATGGATGGGAAGCACAGGGAACCCATCCTGGGTGCAAACACATGCATGTACATGCATATGCTCCCCTCCGCCTGCAGAGTGATTCTAAAGTCCTATGGTGCTGGGTCTACCACTACCAGCTGATATAGATCAATTATAGAAGTAAAGGGGGGAAAGCCAGCTAGAGTGCAATCAGATCGTCAGACAGTGCATGACCCATTTTTATTTCTGTATTTAGCAGAGGGATTGTGTGGTGAGTGGGTGGGTGGTGTGATGAAATGTCAGTCAACCATTTCATTTTCAAGGCCATCGAAAGTGTGGGATTTCAAACTTCCAGCGTGGCCACATTGAAAAAAGGGAACAGAGAAAATGCCTTATCAAAAGCTGACCTTAATTCAATTTATTTCTTCACCGCTTTTGATTTGCTTAGGAGGCTGAAATTTGCCTTGAGCCAAGCGTTTCTTTCATCCTTTGGTCTATTTATTGATTACAAGAAGTAATATCTTAATTGGTCCCTTATGAAATAAATTACCTTTACCTCAAAGCTTCCCATTCTGTTCGCCCGAGGACAGGTTCCGCTGTTTTCACCAGGGCCAGTAGTAAATGAACAACATCGTGAAGGATGACCTTTGAATACAACTTAAAGACGTGTGCTGTGCCCTTCATCTCTCGTCACGTTAACATGTTCCATTAAGGTGTCCAGGTTGGTCCCCTAAGCCAAATTCAACTTTCTTTTTAATTAGTGTTTCTCTCTATCGGCGTGTACCTCAACGGCCTCTCACCCATTATAGAAGGCATGCCTCTTCTCACCTTGTCTCCTCATTCACACTGGCAGAGCTGTTATATCGCACAGGTAGGTGGAAATGTACCTGGTCACAGTTGTCCGCTTGAAGAAGGTATTTTCTTTTAATTATTGTTTGTAATCATTCAGGCAGATGATTTGAGTGGTGCTGGGTTTCAATACACCTGTTCCTGTAATGATAAAACACAAATCCATGGCCGAAATTATTTGTCATCCATTTTCTCACACGGGATGCTGTCTATCATTGCGGTTCTTACAGTTAACTTAACATAGTGTGTGACGGAGATCTGGGGCAAATGGGAAAAGGGTTTATTATTGTATTCTCAGTAATAAGACCCATTTACATGGCAGCAGTAGTAAATCGGGATCCGCGTTTAAATCGATATGATTAGGAGGTTGAATAAAGAACGAAGATATATCTTAGGCGTAGGGCGGGACGGTAGGGACATGACCCTACCAATGCTAAGGGACCACTGAATTGTCCCTACCAATAATCTAATACACGGCTTTTGTTAAGTCATTTTATACACTCCAGTGACCCCACAAATAGGTTAACAGTAAACGTTGTTGACGTATCACCTCCCACCTTCACCTAAAGAAATCGTTAATTTGATTGGTTTAGCAGACTCACTCGTCTAATTTGTGCATTAAACAACTGTCTGATGTCGCACACCCGAAGCAATATTTAAAGAATGCAGACAAGAAGGGCAACCTGGACAGGAATGCAATTTGTGAACTTGTGGTAGTCAGGGTTACCATCAAAAAAACATGCTCCATCCTCCTACCAGTGCCCTGACCAGTCACTGCTATGTGTGTGAGCTAGTCTGGCACAAATTGGCTGCTGTGGTATCACTCAGACCGAGTGTTGTGTTTGATATCTGTCGACCCATTCGTTGTTCGTTCTGTGTAATTAATTGGCAACCAATTTGTGTAAAGCGCTTTGAGTCTTGAGAAAAAAACATAATATTAGATTGGCAATTTGGCAGAAAGCCAGCTCGGTAGGTAGCCTAGTAGATAAAAAAGTGGACTAGTAGCCGGAAAATTGACGGTCGAATCCCGGCCCAGATGACACAATCCAACTGTTTTATGCCAATGGACAAAATCTTAGTTTATAAAATATAAGCAGTGGCTACTGCCACATATCTCCCAGGCTTAAGACCAAACAGTTCTATATATTATTGTTTATAATTCTGTGCTTAAGACCAACTTAAGCTAGTATTCATTCAGAAGTCCCCCCTGCCGACACCTAACAGTGGTTACAGAATTATGTCCCCACCAATGTCTAAACCAAACCTACACCCCTGGAAGATATATGCACACAAGACATGGGGCAACTCTTGGCTTCTCGGCCAACTTAACAACCAAAATTTAGTATTTTAAAGCCTAAGAGAAGAAGTCACATTGCGCCTTTTAAATTGAGATAAGAAAGCACGGTCTGCTGAATATAAATGCTCTGCATCACTTTAGATTCAATATTTAATTAGCCTTATTCGAAATCTGCACAATATGAATTACCCCATGATTGTAAGTCTATGCAGACGTCTACATTTCACAGACTATTTCCGATCACAACTGCGGTTCGTAGTGATTATGCGAGAGAAAGCAATGTAATATACAAGGCCGTTTATCATCCCATGGTAGTCACTGCAATCACAAGCCATATCAGTTCCTGCTGTGCCGATTGTAATTCTCCCCACGCTGTATTCACCACAGTACTCTGAAAGTAATAAGTCAAAACAGGAACGGAAAATTATTCAGTGTAATTATAATGTTGATATCCTTGGGTGATCAGTTAATAAGTGTCCAAAACTTCAATAAAATAAAACGTGTCAGTTGCTGTTAAGCACGTTGGAACGTTCACAAAAAAACTTCGTTTAAGCATGTGGACATTGACTGACAACTGATACACCGGCCTATGTTACACAATGCTTTGTTTAGATACTGTCTGCATGCAACCTATGCCAACTGCAATTACATATGACACTTAGTGTAAGAAGCACAATTCTCGTGTTGTATTGTGTTTCTTGGAGACAGTGTCACTGATGGGTAGACATAATCAGAGTGACTACAAATATGAGTCAGATCAAGGGACAGCTTGATGGCCTCTTCACACATTGATGGCTGTTGGAAAGGCTTCTGAGAAACACTTAATAACGATAGAGAATTCTAACAGGCCAACCAAGAACATGTTGCTTATTTCAACATGATCCCAGTTGTATTTTTACAGTGTTAGTTCTCATTAGCTTGGGGTGGAAAGAATAATTTCAAAGGTCAGACTGAGATATTTTATTATTAAGCGATCGGTTTACGTAGCCTTGGCAGCAGGCCAACTGCTGCTGTTGTTGTAGAAACACTATCTGTCTTTCCGGCGTTCAACTGTGAGGAGATTTGAGGATGGTGGATGTGGAAGGGGTGCAAGGCCCTTCTGGGCAGACCTCCGGCTAGTTACCCCCCCCCCCCCCCTCCCCCAATTCGTTGGTGCCCTTTCACACATGCACATACAAGGGGATACTCCTCACACTCTGAGGCACACGCAGGCAGTGTATAGCCTACCATGTACTCTCCAACCAGCATCCCCTCTGCTCTCCGCAGCGGCGGAACGGGTTGGAAAGTCCTCCGAGCCCCACAGCTCCAGCGAGGGTGGAAATTGGATCCTATGGTTAATGTGCAAAAGAGGGATTATCCGGGATTACGGCAATGGATAAAGAGAGTTCATAAACTGCTGCAGTGGGCCTCCCGATGGATTTGCCACCGCAGAGATGTGGCACAGCGAATTGGGCCCCAAATTTAGAGGGAAATCAGATGGAGGAGAGAGACGGCTGATTTGACATCTTAAACTGGCCAGGGAGCGAGCGAGATAGACTGAGAAAACAAAGAGGAAAGTTAAAAAGGGAGGAAGGGTTAGGAGGGAGAAATGTGCTTCCCCATGCAACCATGTATGTGTGAGTGTGTGTGGCTGCGGGCTGTGGATGGGCGAGTGTGAAATGTGTTGTGACAGCGAGGTGGAGAAGGCGCCACACTTTGCCTGGTTAGGGATATCAGACCGACGGCGCCTTGTCGCAGTGGTGTAAAGAAAGGTGGGCTCGCTCTTGATCCCTTCCCCCTCTCTCCGTTCTCCACGTCTTAAACCTGTCTTTGTCCCGTCCATTATTCTCTTCCCCCGCTCCTCCCGCTCGCCGTCTCTTACCCGTGCCGCTCTCGCTAAATCTCCAATATCCTCCTCCTCCTCCTCCACTCCCACTCATCTCTCCCCTCTGTCTCGGTTGTCATCATCTGAGCCAGATCATGTTACGGTGGGGATGACACCTGGCCACCGCTTTCTGGCGGAGTCGAAGTCTGGTTGGGGAGCCCCGACTCCTCCACCCCGTCCCCTCTTCTTCGGCTGCCTAACAGCTCGGGTCCCTCATCTGGGTTTGTGCACTAACCGCACCCTGCTCTCCACACACACACACACACACACACACACACACACACACACACACACACACTGTCACCATGTGACCTTCAACTTTAGAGACGGTGCGCACATCAACAGGACACCTTTCTAAAAAAAAACTGTCACAACAGGGTGCTGTCTCAGGTGTTGGACAAGCAAAACCCAGCAAGACACTGAGGTGCATCCACGTTTTGATGGGAAGTTTAAGAGCCAGCCGTCCAGCTTAAGGTCTAAGGGGATCTGTTTGTGTCCGGAGCTCGACAGGACATCAGCAAGTCATTATGCGTCACTACTGCGAGAGGGCATATCAAGGTCTCTGTGGAAATCCCATTCACATATCGGACCTTTGCCGCTCTGGAGCCCACCACGAAGACACTCTTATCAAATTGAATCAGATCATTTGAGAGCTCATAAGAGAGCAGCAAAAAAAAAAGGGGGAGCTAAAATCCCTCTTGATGTGACAGGAGCCTGTCGACCGGCTCGTCAAGTCTCTTTGGAAGCCCTCCTCTTCTCCCTTATCTTAAAGCTCCACTTTGCCTCTCACGTGTGACCTCATCAATCTCACTGTCATGCGTGTTTGGCCTTTTGATGAGAAGTCATAATTCCAATCTCGACGTCCAGCAGTGCGTGGCCTCCAATTCTGTGTGGCCCCCTCTTGGACTCTAGGAGCATGTAAGTGTGCGAGTGTGTTTATGTTTTTACACCTGCACGCGTGTGGTCACATATGAGAGTGTATCTGAGAGGGTGATTGGGTGTGGGATGGGGGGTTTGAAAGTGATAAAAAGGGGCAGGTTGACAGGCAAGCAATTTGATAAATGAAACCATTAATGTATCTGGCCCATGTGGTCAATAGACCATTCAAAAAAAATCAAAGGCCGACATCCCCATTGGATCTCCTCTACCGCATGCCACTCCACAGTATCTGCACACACCGAGCTGGCGACAACAGTCAACATTTCTCTGGAAAGCAACAACAGCAGGATTGGCACTTGTTCAACTTGGTAATTAACTCTCTGTGCCATTGGGCACCACTGCCCTTTCATCAGGCAAACATTTTTTTTTCAATTAAAACATAGGCTTATGTATGCACTTATTTCTTTATCTTTATGACTGTAATGTACAGTAATAAACATATTTACCCAATCTGTGAAAAGCAGATCTATTAATGAATATAGAACCTGCATGTCCACGCAGATTGCACGACATCATGGTGTCTTTTCCGCTGTTCCCTAAAGGCCCACGGCATTCCAGTCACTCCTTGTTGACCTTCATCCGTATTCCCAGGCTACGAACAAGCTCCGAAAGCCTGTTCGCAACATGTTGATGTTCCCTCTCGTGCGGCGGCTCCTTTCCGCTATTCTTTCTACCAGTGCCAAGTACAAAAGCGCCTCTCGCTGTCTCTATGAATCAAGGGGGACCCGCAGAGACGCAGACAGAACCGTGCTGGTATCGTAAGGGAGGGGGAGCGGCAAGGAAACAAAGACACTGGACTCAAGGAAACAAAACAATATGTTTACAAAAAGAGAATGGTTGCTTTCCCTGGTTTAGCTCACATCGCATCCGTGACCATAAGTGAGGGAATTTCCCGGCGATCTGTGAATCGTTTTATTTTAACTGTTCATGGAACACTTCAATGAGGTGAAAGCAGGATACATAGCCCGGTTAAAGATCCAGAGGGTTGGCTTCCGGTTTGAACATGTGAGAGGCAGAATCGAGGAAAAGGGTGGCACGAAAACATCTTTTGTTTCCTTCTTTAGAACGTACAATTTGAGTAAATGTATATCTTAAGTCCTAACCCTAAATTGTAATTGCTTCAGGTTATTGTGAACAATAACTTCATGCTAAATGAGCAGCATGAGTACCTAATTAGCAGCAATGGCTGCTCCTTCAAACTAAGGAAACATTTCTGAATGTCTACACCTGTACTGAAACAATAAAGTGTTAAAGAGGTTTTACCTCAGGCGGTGGAGTCAAGCGGTGGTCAACACTGCCCACTCAAGGCGACGCGGGAGTCGAACTGTGGGAAACGTGTGGGACAGGACCAATAATAGTTCAATAATAAAGCCACATCAAGCCCCGTGCCTCCCCTTTGTTTGTTGTTGTCCTTCCTTTATATTTCTAGCACGTTGTTTCCTTCTCACGTCATCTAAGTCCTCCCCCCACGTCCACAGCGGAGGAAAAACACATTAGTCCCCTGTCTCCGGGTATCTGTCCCCCTGATTGTTTGGCCTTAAGGTGACCATGGGGGACAATAGGTGGAGAGAGAGAGAGAGAGAGAGAGAGAGAGAGAGAGAGAGAGAGAGAGAGAGAGAGAGAGAGAGAGAGAGAGAGAGAGAGGACTGGGGAAGGAGCATATGGAGGGACAGAGCAAAGAGGGAGGAAACAGGTACACCAGGTTCCCCTATTCGCTTTGATATTCCTCCCCAATACCTCAGCGCCCTCTGTTGAACCTATCGCGGGCAACTTGTAAGGGACACGGCCCCTCTCCTGTCTCTCACTGCTGTTGCAGGACAGATAAGAGGCTGTCACCCAGAGCAATCACAGAGCGTCCTCTTTCTGAACAGCCTCAACGTCGGCTCCCTCCATTAAGGGAGGAGTTGTCCACCTGCTATGCTTTGTGTGTGTCTGTGTATGTAATGTGCATGTTTGTGCGTGTGTGTGTGTGTGTGTGTGTGTGTGTGTGTGTGCGTGTGTGTGACAGCATACGATGGGAGGAGAGACGGACATGGGAGCATCAATGACAGCAACGAAAAACAGATAAAGAGTCTAAGAGGGTCCTTACCCTGGCAGGATGTCAGCCGTTGATGAATGGGGTCCCGTCTGTGGCAGTCCCTGGCTGGTGGCACGGGGCTAATCCATAACTTTGAGACTCTTAGACAAGGAGCTAATGGAAAAGATAAAACCAACGATAGAGATGCAGGAGTTGGCAGAGCCTGGGGTCTCTCGATGCAATCAACAAACCTGTGTGTGTTTGGAATGTATTAACCTTTACTATTCATCTTTAAAAAGTATTAGGACAGAAGTATTAAGACAAAATGAATACATTGTAGTCTGAATGTGTTGTGGTGTCACACAGAGTTTGTTGGGGATTAGCGACAAGACACCCTGTGCAATTACTGATGCTGAAGAGAAAGTGTCTGTTATGCTTAAGTAATATAAAGATAACTTTTTTAGCAGTATTATATTTATGCATACAAAATAGAATTTGCACTTTTCCTGCTGAATAACACCTAGTAGGTCCGAATCGCCAAAACCTCTGCTGTTAAGTGGTTCATTTGGTTCATAGCAACCTTGATTATTACCAATGTACAGTATTTCCCTGCTGTAAATGGCCTGCACCTTAGACAAAAAAAACTCCCGAATAGTGCAGACTAAGCTTCAAAATGTTGGGTTTGTTTATCCCAAATCTTACTGTTCATTCATCATGGTGTGTGTGTGTCATGTGTATCTTTGCAGGGTACTGAACATGCCATTTTTCACCTTCCCTCCATAGGAGATGCAGTACCTTATGATTTAACACTGCTTCTCGCTGGCTCTAACAATCACATCATTTTCTAATGCTTTAATATGATGTGTAATTCATGCTGTTTTGTAAGTATGTAAAGCATTTCAGTATAAAGGTTCCCCACTCATTGTTTTTTGTATTATTATATCTCTATGGTGACATGCTATCCTGGACTGTAGTTCTCCTTGGCAAATGCGGGAGAACAGGGAAAAAGAGGGGACAATGGAGGAAAGGGATAGAGAAAAGGGATGGCTATGAGACCTACAGCTGTGTGTGGTAAAACAAATGGAGACACAGGCCTATGCTGTGTATGAACAGTGTTTTTTTTAAACAAGTGCTCCAAGGATCTGTCTAAGGCCATGATCACACCGGGGGCCTTAATGCTCAATTCGGATTTATGCTCAGATCCGATTTAGTTTTTTTGGCTGTTCACATTCATTCGATTTTAATGTGGCCAATATCAGATTCCAGTGTGAACTGGTCACGGTTCTGACCCGCATGCGCAAAAGAACAATAACAAAGACGACCTCCCCAAGTTGTGCTTGTACACTTGGAAGTGTCACCCCCAGATACTTATGAGGACTAACACCTCACTGTCGCTTCTGACTACCTCCTTTTCTTGTATTAACGAATTCCCTCAGAACGTGTTTTTTTTTTAGAAGGCATTTCTATCAATAAAAAACTTCGGGGCATAGAGCAGAACCTGTCATTGAGCCCCTCCCGACCCCAGGTAAAAACAAAGTAACGTTACCTACTAGCTTCCTCATCATCGAAATCAGGTGTATTTGTCTTCTAACCTTGAAGCAATATTTAAACAGTCTCTTCTAAAAATGCAATCAAGAATATTTTAATATATTGCCTACCTAGCATATATTAACATCGTTGGCAATACGTTTATTTAAGTAACGCTATAGGCCTATCTACTCACTTGAGTTCGCTGAGGTTAAGTTGGAACATTATTTCCCGATTATTAATAATAAAAATCAGTTGTCCATGAACAACAGAATGTATAGTGCATGACTATTTAAAGAGTAGGCCTACAATCTATTTAATTTAACGTTAGCTAGCTAAATCTACCTTTTTCTTGTTCTCTGGTAGCGTAGCCTAATCTTATTCTGCCCTGTTCCTCACTCTGCCTGAGGAGAAAAGCTGTACTCGTGCTGCTGTTCATTTTATTGTCAATAGTTGGCGACTACCTTTGCTTTGCTGATCGACGTCCTGATTTCTCCCAGTTGAGCAAAGCGGATAAAGCGGATGGAGCGGATGACAGTTCATTTAGTGCAGCGGAATCCGCAGAGTCGTGTAATTACAACTTCATAAGATTTGATAGAATTCTGAAACCGAATAGCGAAAACACTGATAAAGGAGGAAGCACTTCCTCCTTCCTTGTGTCTTCACAGGTCGTCTTTGGGATGCATTTAGTGCTGCTTTGGGATAGCGAGTCCCAGGCTCTTTTTTCCACCTGCCTGCCTTGGTGACAGCCTATCAACATGAACTCTGACCACAAGACATTCTCTCCCCGTGGCGTAGCGATTCTGGAAGAATATGTTAATGCAGAAGTATATTTTTTCATTGTGCATCAAGAGGGGGTAAATATAGAGGATACAGACTATTCATAAATTCTGTATATGTAGGCTGTATGTACACAGTGTGTTTGAAAAAGTCTCAGGACAAAAAACCCAGCTCATTATGATCTAATTAATATGCTCCCCAAAGAAGGAGAATTTAGCAAGCAAAGTCCAGTGTTATCATTTCCATTTAGGCTAGACCCTAAAACTGGCGCACCAAGTTCATTATTATGTATTATTATTAAACCTTTATTTAACCAGGTAGTCACATTGAGATGCAAAATCTTAAAGCATTCACAATTTCCAATTAATATTTTGTCCACTGCTTTTAGTATTTCCTTGCATTTTCCTAGAGACCCGATCTTGCAGTCTGTGTTGTAGTTCGTTCCACATAAAGGGGGCCGCAAACATGAAAGCAGTCCTTCCCAATTTTTTCTGGCTTTAGGCACTGATAGTAGGAGCAATTCCTGTGACTACAGACAATAATTCCCCTGTTTAAAATGAATATAAATGCACATAAAAATGGTTGGAGACCTACAATAGCCTAATAAATACAGATTTAGTCTATGGACAGACAAAGCTTGGCAACCAACGCGGGCATTAAGAGTGCAATGGTGAGTGAGTGCATTACAATTTGTATTGAACCGCAATGCTCCATTGTAAACAGTGTCCATGGAGTAAAGTCATGCAGATATAAAACTTCAACATAATCCAGAACAGGCATAAAAGTTGCAGAAACCCATTTCCTGTTAACATTAAAAGAGAAACAAGACTTGTTCTGAGAAGCCACATTTTTATGCTTTTTTTTCACCACTTGCTGGAAATGAAGCTTATATGAAGACACTGCCACTATAACCTTGCTCTAAAAAAGTGATAACAGGTGGAGGATTAAGAGGCTTTTGTCTTGGGTTAGGTCATCAAAATGTTATCTCCGAAAATGTATGTTCAACAGACAATGAACCCTTGAAGACTGAATAACTATTTCCCTTTCGTCTTTAACAGCTCATATATATATATATCTCAGCTCTATATATATATATATACATATATACATATATATATGTATATATGTATGTCTGTGTGTGTGTATATATATATATATATATATATATGCTATATAAAATAATGTACTTCAGTTGGCCACGACCTGTAGGTCAAACTACTTTATAGGCCCACATGTCAAAGGAACACTAGTCCTATTATCACACCCTTAGTAATAACCTAAACAGCCCTAACTAAATTTATTCGGTTTACCCTTGATTAGATCACCAAGGAACCAAAATCTAGACAAAGATAGTCTAGTTTACAAACCAATAAGCAGGACTGGACACACCCCATCCATAAGTACACAACGTGATTTAAAAAAATCACGTTTCACCTTCCTCAAAAAAAAAAAACGAACAACCCCAAATTGAATCCCCACCGTCAGGTTTCTAAACCAAGCTTTGGTAAAAGCCCAGGTTCTCACGTTGTCGAAGCGTGCCGTGCATTTGTAATTGGCTGTGCTGATGGGCTCTCTCCCTCTAGCCTTCCGTTACTGGGATTACTTAACACCCCAGGCAAGTAGCTGGGTTAAGCCCGTGCCTGTATTACGATGTTTGGCTTTTGTTCAATTCCAGAGTCATATGTCATACCAGCCACCCTCTTCCATGGGTTTCAGGCACGTCATGGAGATTAATTCTGGTTTACCGTTGATGAGGGAATGTGAGTATGGTCATGTAGAAAACAGAAAATCCGATCTACAGCAGTTAGAGTCAAACTTGGATAGACTGTGGTCTGCTTTTAATTGACAAGTTTGTTTTTCTTTGTGAATACTGATTACAAACACCTTTTAGCTTTTTCAACAAACATTTTTTTCCATTGTTGGTACAAAACTGTATAATTCAATCCGTTAAAAGCATAATGTATAGGCTATAATCCGCTATCCAGATCTTGTTCATTTTCATTATCAATGTTTTTATGAATTAAAGATAAATGGACATCCATTCATTTCATGTGAGCGTACAGATGAAACCGGCGAATCCCTTGATAGCTGCCCTGCACATAACCTTGTCTGGCATCAATAGTAGTAACTATAAAGTGATGCGGCTGTAAATTCCAATAGGTATCAGTTTTCTATTTGAGTGAGTTACTCTGTGTCCCATGGAAATTGGTAGAGTGGTTCCTAGAAGGCCATAACGTACATGGATATACAACAATGATTGCTATTCAGAGACATAATGAAAAATTCATCAACATGAAGAAAAAAATCCAATGACCCCTTGCTGTATATTCAGAGAAATTGGCATAAAGTCATGTGAACTGAACTCCGCTTGCTTAGCTAACAAATCCATCACAAATATAGGCCATACGAGATGGCAGTCAGATATTGAACAGATAAGACAAATAAAAGCTTATTTCCAAGCAGGGCACCATCGCTCCTTGACAGGCTAATGGGTTTTTACTCCACCTTCTTCCACCCCACTGGGCTAGCAGTCTAGCATATGGGCCAGAGAGAAGACGGGTAGGTTCTTTGGGACAAACAACGCAGACCATAAAAGCATATTACCACCACGTATAAATAATTTACGGCTTTGGAATGGGAGTATGGTTGTACCTCTCATAATATCACTCTACAAAACTGTGGAGTTTTGGTTGGGTTGTGGAGTTGGAAGGCCCTGTGGGAATTAACAGCACCTGCATGCAGACGCATGCCACTCATAGCTAACAAATTGCATCGGCATTGCATTGACGATGCTCATTGAATTCATTCATCACGCTTCCACTACAGGGGCCACGACGCAAATTCATATTCTGTCGATTTGTAGATTTACTGAGTCGTTTTGACGTCGTATTTACAAGCAAAAAAAGATTGCACGCCCTCCAACTATTATTTTTCCAAGATGTAATATGTTATTTCTTACATGCTTTCTGCCGGGCACTGTAACAGCCAACTGGATTGACAGTGGGCTGTTATTGCCACAGACTACGTCGCTGTGGGGATAAGTATGTTTGCTGTAATGTCCTCTCTCTTGCCCTCTGTGTCATGACACACAAACCCGGCCCAAAAGTTCAAAACTAAAGTAACTAAGTTCAAAACGATCTACGGTGGTGGATTCAAAAGATACATTCCATTTTCTGGGTGAATGTTTTGGAACGTATGTCATTTTCCGTTTTATTTAGTTTTTTACAAACGGGTTTCTACGCATACTTTTTAGTTTTGTCAGTTTTTTGCACTAAAAATGAGTGCAATGAAGTACAAGTTGAAGTACATGTACATTCATTTTAGCACCTTCATGACCAAATCCATGAACTGATCCCTGCACATACGTTCAAAGAAAATGTTGTAGTTACTCTGTTGAATTCCATCAAATTGCTTATTGACTGATAAGACTATCAAGGATGTTGCCTTCTGTCTTGACAAAATGTGTTATATACTGTATGTGGGCATCCTGTAATTGCGTCCTCTCAATAACCAAGGCATGCAGAACAAAAAAGCCAGAAAATGCTTCAAAACCCCCACAAATGAATTCACTGGAATGAATCACGTCCACGTGCCTTACTGTAAAAAAAAGTTATCCGAACATAATAACAACCTACATAAATCCACCCGGTTACAGCAGACATTTCCATTTAAGACTACGTTTGGAAGCTTATTGACAAAAGAGATGCATGGAAGTATTTTGCTGAAGGGACAAGCTCAATAACGTGGCAGATTGTTCCCACACCGCTCAAATAGCACTCTGATACAGGAATGTGTTTATCGAGAGGTGAGAAAAGAAAAGTCCGCCGCCTTAGGGTAGAGAGGGGAGGTTAGAAGACTTGAAAAGTTCTCATAAATTAAGCCGGTAAATGGTTGGTATTACCCACAGTAAATCTCTGCGATATGTCGGATGATCTAGACTCAAAGCTTCCACTTGTGTGAGAATGCTTGACTGAGTACATGGATGTTGCCTGCTAGACTGAAATACAGTGTATGAATGGAGTGAGTGGAGAAATTTGAGACCAAACCATGGGCTCAGCGTTTAGGGGAGAGAGGGAGCCAGTGTAAACAGAGGTGTTTAAATGCAAAAGAGATGGCTAGGGAGGGAGAAAGAACAGCCGTTATCAACACCAATGGCCCGGTACCCACTTTCACAAATGTACCTAGCGGCCATGAAAAATTAACGGAAATGAAAAGGCCTGGGAAGTGAGTTTCATGAAACAAAATGCAGGCAAACAGGAGAGGATAAAAGGCTGCCTGGCTGCTTAACTGTGATTGATCACCTGGCCACGCTGTCATAAGCTTCAGGGAAGTAACATCGTTCTTGGTCCAATCGTTTTCAGTTTCATGATCTCCCTCCATTACTGTCTTTTCGTGATTCTTTGACTATACAGTCTCACACAGAGAACTCCAGCAACACATGCGTGAAATACAGCATACACCAAGTAATTTTTATGCACATCATTACTCTCACAAGCCCAGGCCGGTTTGGGGGTATTTTTTTTTCTTTGGTTCCTCGACCCCTTCAGGCATTTGTAGAAATAACCAAATGAGGTCGTTGTGGACGTATTCAAAATCCCAGCGTGGCACTGGATTAATTTACAATGAATATTGGCGACTGGAAGAGGGTTAAAGCTGTCAAAGACGTCGTGGGCATGAATTTAACAGAGGGCTCGCCCTTTTATTGTCTACGACAGAAGTCGCTGCGAGGGCCACAAGGAGCATATCGCGAATCCTCAGACTGTAATTTCAAGCTCCCCGTTAGAGAGCAATTTGCTGTCTGCTTTCAACCCTGTTACACAAGTGATACTGTTTGAATGGAACTGACGCTGAACCGTAACACTCACTGTAAGTGTGGTTTGCTTACGAGTCAGTTATTTAAGACTCGGCTCTCTTTCCCCACTCTCTAAGGCCACAACAGTCGATTGCATTTGTGACGGGGAAGAAACACTGTATGCTTGTTATTGCTTATCATATGTAAAGAAAAGCATTTATGACATTTTGCATATAGCCCAACATGTTCAGTTGTGTGTGAGCGAGTGTGTTTGTGTGATTTTGCTTGAATGTGTGTACATAGGCTGGTCTTCTATAGAATTTGTACATACAGTGCAAAAAAATTGGTACATGGGAAATGGTACAAATGAGCACATGCGTACCTTCCTGTGTGTGTTCTGTTGTGTGTGTGTGTGTGTGTGTGTGTGTGTGTTAATGTTTGTGCTTGCCAAGGCCCAACCTTTTTTAATGACGTAAATATTTGTTTATCTCCGCCCAAGGTCATCGTTATTGTCCTGTGAAGATGTAAAGCTCAATTAGTCATTAATTACTCTGTCACGGTCGACTGAGTAGATAAGCGGGGCAGGGTCCGTCTCCCAGGGACTTGACTCAATCTGACACTTCAACCTCCATGACTGAGGCCTGAACTCCCAGATAAGTCCACTGGCCATTATGTAGGCTTGATTTCACAAAGCGAAACGGCCCACATCGCAATAACCTTTAATGAGGGATCAGTTAATGATTATACCACAGTGACGAAAAGGAACGTGATCGTAAAACGACACATTGTCGGATCTTTAATGGGTTTCCTGTCATTGGGAGTTTGCTGAGAAAAGCAAACACTACCGTCAATAGAACCCCTACACGAAGACACTATATTTACACAAAGATAAATGGCCTTATAACAGATTAACTTTATGTGCTGTGGATGCATAGCTCTTCATTCACACAGGGAGGGGTAAACCATTATTTTTTAACTCCCCTTTCATGTGGATTAAGCCATATCTATATGAATAAATCACTATTTCACAGATCAGCATTTCCCTCTTTAAAGGGCCCACAATGCAGACAATCACCCATTTGTGTGTGATTCTTTAGGATCAATGAAGCACATTTAAAAATATTGGAACACAAAATAAATTATATTATATTTTTTATTAATTATTCTAAGGTGCCTCGTTCGTCCCTTCCAACACATGCTGTTTTTAGTGTCCAGAAAACAAATGCCCATAAGTAAACCATACATAAAGTATTTTATTTCACACATTTTCCTCGGAGAACCAAAATCGTCCCTTCCAACGTGTGGACAGGGCCCACTGGATATTCTCAGTGTGCCTTCTGTCACAGAACGATTAATCAATCTTCCAGGGATTTTACCATTTTTAACACATTGAGCACGTTGTGTAATTTCCCTCCCACACCCCACTGTGTCAGTGTCACACCCCTCCTTGCCTTTTCCATAGCTCCATCCATAGTGGATCCGGAGCCGGTACGCGTTCAGCAACGATTGCTTCCAAGGCCCATTTATTTTTGTCGTCTGAAGATAAACAGCTTTGTTGTTTTATGCCGGGATCACCTCTGGTGAGCTCCACCTTGTGTTGCAAAGCTTCTCGGCATCCCGTAAAGACCAGCCTTCAGCACAATGGCGTTATCCATCGAACGTCACTAAATGAATGTCAGGATTAAGATATACAGAGGAATGAGCAACTAAAGCCAAACAACAAAACAGGCGACATAACATGGGTTTACAAGGAGGAATTGGAAAGGGATTTGTCATACTTTTAAATTGCAATTTGATTATCCCAAAAAATCTAGCTAATCTTTTAAGTCTTCCCCAACGGCTGAATAGTTTTTATTTTATTTTACTGCATGTTTTTTCTCAATAATTTGACTGACAGTTTCTGGTCTATACCATTTAACCCCTACCGGCGGGTCAAGGATAACCTACAGGCTGGCAGGGTGATATTTGTTCCAACGGGGCAACCTGTTACTTTCAATGAGTTTTATGACAATATGGAGCCAGGGCGGACCTCAGGGACAAACTTAATATTAGAAAATTCTGAGTCACTCTGAAGAAATATTACCATCGGTCAATCATTAAATCTGCTATGCAATATTCAATCATCAACCCTACCCAACAACGTGATGTTAACCGATAGTTGCTAAGGTGGTTTGTTATGTAATGTTATTGCTATGCTATGCATGTATAATTCATTGGCATTGTCCTATTAGCTTATGTTTTTTGCTGTTGATTAAGTATGCATTCTGCGCAATGTAATCAGAGAAATCAGTGTATGTTTAAAGTGAGTGCATCGTGCTTGAATGTTTTCAGAAACTCACATAAAACTCTTTATTGATAGCACCATCTTTTTTTCACACCGAAGTGACGATATGCTCAGATCTTTCTGGTGATGCAAGCACGAATGACAGTATATGTGGGTAACAGCTATTTTAGCATCCATCTGTCCTGTGAACGGCTAAGTGAGCGTCCGTCTTGATCCCTTGTCATGTATGTGGTCCGTGCCCACGTTCTTGGCAGTGTGGTGGGACTAATCCTTGGTATGATTTATTTAGACCAAAGGCATGGGCAGTGGAAGCTTTGGGGACAGGCGAGACAGGCATATGTATCCATAGTGTGGTCAAGTGCTTTTTCCATCCGTCATCCACCTCCCATGTCATGGCCTGGACTGCTTGGCCTATCTTTAGTTGTTCACGGTGTGCACTCCAGGACATTATTAGTTCATCGTTTACACCTGCTCCCCGTCATGTTGTTGCTTAGGTTTCTCTGTTAATTCGTTCTTTATTCGTTCCCCATTTATATTGAAGCCCTGTCCTAGTTGTGTTCTGTGTCATGCGTTACTTGTTGTCCCGGTTCTTCTCAGAAGAGTAAAGTTTTGTTCTCCTGCACCACCACTATTGCCTGTTTCCTGATTCTTCCAAAATCCTCCCCTGCATTTGGGTCCGACCCCACACCAAATTGTGACCTCCCCTTAATTCCAGTCATGGTAGACCGAGTAGACGCTAAGGCAAGGCTATTGATCGACCTGTAGAAGCACCACCTACAAAATCCGTCCTGTCACAAACAGGGCCATTCCATCTCACTTTCTTCTCCTCTAAGACAGTTTTTTCGTACCGAGAGAATGACCCACATACCTTCGGTTCTTTCACCGAGAGAGGCATAGCCAAGACAAAAACCACAATTAGAGTGCCATGAATGAGACCGAGGCAGTCAGGGGGAAAGACGGTGGAGAAAGCAGTGGAGGGGACGAGTGGGAGAGTAATATATGATGCAATTAAATAAAGGGTATAGTTCAAAGCGAAGAGTTAAGTATGAGATGGCAGGGGGGAATTGAACCTACTCTGTGGGAATGGGTCTCGCATGTTAAATGCATGAAGGTGGGACAATGCACTCCAAATTGGTAAACATGTTCCCGGACAATTTTTTTAACCTATGAATCTGTGGTAATGGCACAAGAAATCTGCCAATGGTCCCAAAACTAACTGCATTAGGGCTAGAGAGAGGGAGATTCAGGCCACTCACTAAATGCGGAATTTAGCGATTGGCCAATGTTTAAATGCATCACACTGTCGAACACAAATATTGATGGCTTTATTAATCACATTGCACCTAACTGGTAATTGATTCTGCCTAGTTTTGCTTGTTGCGTGTACAGTTTTTCTGGGTTTTGCGTGTGTAGTTTCTTGAAAATGAGCCATAGTTTCAGATATTGTCTTGAAGCTATTTAAAAAAAATAAAAAAAAATACTACTAGTAAATAGTCAAATTATATAAACACATTACTTGAAAGAATATCGCTCCTAATAAAAATACAACACATCAAATATTTTTGCTTGGGAAATCGTTATTAAACACAAGCAGGCTGGATTTTCTGTAACAATATAGTGAATCCGCCACACAGTTGGCAAAACAAATTCATATTTTCATTATTGATCCAGACCGAGAATGATTCAGAGATAGGCGTTTTGAAAAGCCTATGAATCTCCACATGCGCAGTGGGTCGGGATCCCTGGTGTGGACTTGATGGCTGGGCCCACAGCCCATTATTTGATTGTCAGTCCATGGCATGTCTCCTAGCGTGCGTCCCTATCCCTCCCCATGAAAATACTTATGGGAATGTTTATTTATGACTCACGCTGATTCAAAAGGCGGGAGAAAACATAGTATAGACTTGGGGGGGTGGGAAAAGAGGACAGCTGGTCGAGAGCTGGCGGAGAGGAGCCTCTGATGGCACACTGTGGGGTACGAGTGTGTGTGTGTGTGTGTGTGTGTGTGTGTTTGACAGTGGGACTTTTTGTGAACGCGTCACATTTGCGAGCAAGCTTTGGACATTCTTTTCAATGGGTTTACGGTTTGGCTTGCGCGTGTGCGCATGCATGTGTGTATGTGGTGTCAGAATCGGACGCCGCTGTTACCGTTCTGAGTCTGTTCCGCCCTTGACGCTGACCGAGAGCAAATAGAGTTGCAGACCCTGCTGTGCCTCAGTAAGGGCTCACATCAAACATTTATACCCTGTGCGGGTCAAAGAAGGAAAAGCAACATGTCATAGTGCAGACTGCCACCTAGGTCCCTGCTCTCCCATTTGCCCTTACCGTATGCTGTGAGTACAGTAACTGGAGGTCAAGTGTAGGTCACAGTCATCCACGCTCTGTTAGTCTGCACAGCACATGGTAAGTTCTGTTCCATGAGGGAAAAGCAGTTGCGAGCCATTATTTTGACTAGCTGGGAGTATGGGTGTTGGACCAAATGTGTCCCATTATGGGGGCTGTCCTTGTGCTAAGATGAAAGGATGGCTGGCTGTGTAACTACCAGGTGTCCATGTTTTTTCATATTTTTCGCTCTGTGCTTCGGGAGTCAGGCGAACAGAATGTATGCAAACCGTGTGGGGGAATGACCAGATGGTGAAAGAGCGAAACAAATCTAAATTCAATTGAACATCGGTAGTGTGCCGGGCGAGAACGCCAAATGTTCCCCGGAGGTTTTTGTGAGCAAAAAGTAAACTCTGTAGAAGTGGACCGTCACTTGCCAGGAGAAAGTTCACTCTCCAGGCTGACTCTCATTACGATCTATTGCCTTCATCAGCCACCACCATGGGTAAGCCTGCCTTACTCAAACTGTTGTCTTTATAGACTCTGCCCGCCAGTCATGTCTGTGCAGAAACACTTACACTTTACGTTTGCATTGCCTTTGAGGGAGATCCATTATTTGTTCTGGATTATACTCATTGTATGGGGATTGTCAGTTGTTTTGCACCTAGTTACAATTTTGTTCTGTCTCACAGTTCACTTTTGTTCTGTCTCACATTTCACTGAACTCTCTGTGTGTGGCGCAATTTCTCTCTCTCATTCCCCCTCTCTCTCTCGCTCAACCCCCCACTTTCTCGCTTTCCCTCTGTCTCTCAATTCTCTGTTCTCTTTATCTACCGCTCTCTGTCTCTCTCTCAAATCATTCCACTTACACAGCGCTGCACTGACTGAGGGCTTATTCCTGTACTCACACCCATATGCATGACTGGGTCCAAAAACAGTGATGCCATTTCCCCCATATGTACAAAATCCTGTTCTCCTCGCAAGTTCTTTCCCCCTCCGCCTTTCACCCTATCTCTCCCTGCCTGAGAGTGTGATTGTGGCGATCATCTTTTGTTCTCCATGCTCAAATGGACTCGTAAATATTCCAGTGTGCGGGAAAGGGAGCGGGAAGGGAGGATGCTGAGGAGGGACGACGCGGCTCAGCGTGTGGATCCTGGTGGCGACGGCGCCGACAGCGGCTGGCTCACCCAGATTAGCTGTGACATTTTGCCTAGACCGGCGCTTCCGAGCCCAGTGCGGAGTTTGCAATTTTGCTGTTAGCTTCTTTGTAATGGGTGAGGATGAGAAGGCGAATCATGGGTGATCAAACGGAGTAAAACATTTAAGTGTTAACATTGCCCAGAGACAGAATGTTTATCAAAAACGTACACATTCTAAAATGGTATGCAAGTAAGGTGTACATTTTTGGAGGCTTAAGAAGAAAAAGAG
This sequence comes from Galaxias olidus, assembly GCA_026901105.3. Taxonomy (NCBI): domain Eukaryota; kingdom Metazoa; phylum Chordata; class Actinopteri; order Galaxiiformes; family Galaxiidae; genus Galaxias; species Galaxias olidus. The sequence goes on from JAPMUY010010230.1 coordinate 31,229, forward strand.
AGGTGTGACTGTGTACGTGTGTGTCTGTGTGTGTGCGTGGTTGTCTATGAGTGGAGGGGGCAAAGCAGAGAAAGGTTGAAAGCAGGCAACAGAGGGTCGGGAAAGACAGGCTGGCTCGTGGAGTGAAAAACTCTGCACATGCAGATGGGGAGAATTGTAACAAGCCGGGAGAGAGAGGGGAGCAGAGGGAGAAAGGGATTGAAGGAGGAGAGCAGCCGACCTATGGATGCACACCACGGAGGGGTGGGAGGGAGAGAGAGTCGGAGCGAGTGAGAGCAAGACCGGGGGGAAGAGAGAGTGAGAGAAGGAGAGAGGGAGAGAGGGAGAGAGGGAGAGGCTCCCGTTCAGAGCTCAGTGGCAGTGTGCGCGCGTCTCTCTCTCCCCGCGTCCGTCCCCACCTCCTTGGATATCCCCTGCCCAGCGGGTCCACGCGGCACCTCCGCTATAGTAGTTCGCCCCGCGCACGCCGTCCTCACTCAGCGCGAGGGTGCGTGAGTGAGACACAGCCAGAGAGAGAGAGAGAGAGAGAGAGAGAGACCGAGAGAGAGAGGCACAGCCAGAGAGAGAGAGAGAGAGAGAGAGACCGAGAGAGTGTCCCGTGGCTCCACAGAAGCCGGCAGCACGCGTGGCGCTGTGCTTTTTCTTCGCCTGCGTCACGGCCACCCGTGGGTGAAGCGATGTCCTGCTCCGCTACGGATTCTACCACCTCCTCGTGAACCCCAGCCAGACCTGGCATTCCCTCACAGTAAGGTAGGTCACCCTCCTGTTGACTCGCACGCCTCTTTGAGATGCAGTGACGCGCTGTGTGATGGGCACGCTGGTGGTTGTTATTCTTTTGACCGGACAAATATAGAGGCTGCATCATCCCTGGACTATGTTGCATGCCTGGGCACGGCGGCGCTTGTAAGGGGAGCTAATCTGGGAGAGGGGCAGCGCGGGTTAAAGGGTTCGGCACCGGAGAACATGCTGTTTGTGAGCGCCAATTGCACAGTGAGACATGGCACTCAAAGAGTACAAAAGGGGAAATATGTGAAGAACCGACTGCGCACCGAAAGTCCCAGATACTCGGGTTAGTGTTTTTCTTTGTCCGATCAGACCTGTTTCAGGTAGACAAACATCCTCTGGTGGAATATTGTGTAATATGGTCATTGTGATGTAAGTCATATTTGTTCTTTGGGTTTGAGTGTATTCATGTGCAGATGGTTTGTTGACTCTACGGGTCACACGAACCAGGGGGGATGGGGGGCGGGCTGTCGTTAAGAATGTTGACAGACAGTTTGGATGAGACATTTTCCTGGATGTAGGGGTCACAGAAGGACCAACAGTTCATTTCATTTATTCACATATTCTCTCTCTCTCGTTACGTGGAAATCTCCCTCAAATCCCTTTTTCCTCCTGCATCTCATCCTCTTTGGGTTCTTTCAAAAACAAACTCAACTCAGAGAAGTGAATCACAAATATCCCGTGGCCGTGTCCTCCCTCGGGCACAGAAGCCAAACCATCAGTGTGCCCTATTGTTGAGCTCCGCTCCCCGAGGCAGCAAAGTGGTTACTAGCCCCATGCGTGACTAGCTTGTGCTCGTCCCCCTCCGGCCAGCCAGGAAAGGCTAAGGCTGGGATCAGTGCGGAGGGTTTAGGCATGGAGCGGCGCGCAGTGCCGGACAATTCCGGCTGTCTGGAAAACATAAAAGAATCCCTAATGGGAAAATCTAAAGCCTCTCTCGTTCCAACACTTACATATAAAGAACCACCTCTCAACCCCTAGAAATGTGAAGCTTGCTTTTTCCACGAGCGTGGACCCTCCCGCCCCTAATTCACACCTCTCTCGACTTTCTTTTCCCCTCGTACATGGGTGGTGAACAGTACGGTTCATTCTTGCTTTACATGTAGGTCATCGCGTACGTGTGTCGGTGGGAATCGACAACATGACTGACACCAAAACGAGAGCCTTGAACAGCGAAAATACCGCCACACTGGAGACACTCATTTGTATTTTGTTAATACTGTTGACATTTGCCAACTGACATCCGTTCTACAGAAACTCGCCTAAGGGACCCTTTTCTTAAAAAAAAAAAAAAAATGTTTTTACTTTGTTAATTGGATTTTGCAAGAACATACAACTGTTGAACTAACTAACTGTTGAACAGGGAGGCTTGCGTCCTGGAGAACGTGGGACCGTACGCTGACCCGCTTGTTGGCTTCTTCGTCTATTGGAAGACTTGAGGCTTGCATTCAGTTTGAATAGCCATTTGCTTTTTCATTTCCGTTTTCGCCATAGGGCACCTCTCTCCTGCCCAAGGGCAAACACAACGGCGTGCTGTGCTGTGGTCATGTTCAAACGCCGTGGGGGAATGGACCAGGCTGCAATGAGAACAATCCACCTCTTTGGAGGGGGAACCCAGTAGACTCGCCCCTGGATCGATGCACTCTGGCCTGGCAGGTGGTCCTACTGCCTCCACAGAAGACCACATCATAAATAATAATTATTCAGGGTCACTCAGCAGATATGCAGTGTTTCCTTGTTTTGCAATTTATGTGGTAGGGAGATTAAAAGTGGTCCGGGACAGCATGGAAATAAACTTCACACTCGGAGCAGCATCGGATTTCCCACTGGTTAATATTCCCGATGGGGGGGCTATTATTGTTCATGGATTGATTGATTACAAAACGTTATAGCCATACCACTCTGACCAACTGTTATTCTATTATTGGCCTAGATTGGGTTTGTGTGTGTGTTTGTGAGGTAGAGTGTGTGCGTGTGTGTGTGTGTGTGTGTGTGTGTGTGTGTGTGTGTGTGTGTGGCGGTTGGGAGTGTTGGTATGTAAGAGAGGAGCTGCTACGAGTGTAGTCCACTGACACCGGAGGCCGCTGCGTGCCCCAAAAAAAAAAAAAAAGGCAAACTCAATGCAGGAGGACGGAAGAAGCGGAGCATCAAATTAGAATGCTCCCAAAGCTAATGGCAACACATCTTTCGTGTGAACTACAGACGGGCTGTGCGGCAACTCTCCGGCCGGGCAACGTTACCTCACACCGCTTGGCCGCATGCGGAGCGAGAGAGGGAGAGAGAGAGAGAGAAGAACCGGCTCACTTCTCTCCTCTCCTCTTCTTTCATCTTTGCCTGGAGTAACATCCAGCCCGGGCTCCCCCGGGGGTACCATGGCTCTCAGCGCCGTCCTTCCCTTTGCCTCCTCACTCACTCCCTCTGGCTGGCCGTCACGGCACAGTCTGCTCTGATCTCGTGAATCAGTGGGCGCACAAAAGGGTGCGCAGGCACGCACACGCACGCACGCACGCACACGCACGCACGCACACACACACTTCCCCACCTCAGTCACGGACGGCACAGCCACCCAATGTGGGCTTTGTGAACTGTGGTGTGAACCGGTGGGGGGGTAGGGGGCTGTGTGTGTTATGTCACATTAAACGGGTCAGTGGGCGGTGTGGCTAGTCAATGACACTCAAGCTTTCTCCGCAAACAATGGCACCTCAGGCCGCCCAGCCAGTCATACACATGTAAGCTTCGATCCATAGTCCCCGGCTGCTTTGGTCGCGATCTGACGCACTGGCTAATAGAGACGTCGATTGGCACCTGACAAGTTGTCCTGTGTTCTAAGCAGTCCTGGGGGAGGGAGAGACAGAGGGAGGGAGGGGCAGAGAAAGTGAGATGGACCGAGAGAAAGAGAGAGAGAGAGAGAATAGAGAGAAGGTGGATAAATCAATATATACAAGTGAACACAAACAATCTATCTCAAACAGAGGAAAAGAGAGAGAGAGAGAGAGAAAGAGAGAGATGGGGGGTGGAAGAGCAAGACAACATTTCGGGAACTTAGACTCCTCTGAAGCAATCTTATTGCACTGCACTTTGAGGGCTCTGCCATAATAAAGCAGAAAGAGTAGGTGTGTGTTCTTGGTGTGGTTGTGTAAAGTGTGTCTGTGTGCAAACCAGGCTGCTATTGCAGTGGGCGTAGGTCTTCTCTAGTCAGTTTTTTTTTCTTTTCGTCCCCACAAATTGCCTGCCAGCAACCTCACTGCAGTCATAGGACTGACATTAGTGATGGCCTGGCCACAGCAGCCACTGGAGGGACGAATTCCACGAGTATGACCCGCACCGTGGCCAACGCCAGAAGGCAACCAAATTGTAGCTCTGGCCCGTGACGGCTGGCGTCGATCATTCCTCCCTCCCTACGTGTCTCAGACTGCACTGCCACTGTGAGCGTCCGTTCCACTATTTAAACCTCTGCAGTTGTCTATTATATAGTGAGACTGGGTAGGTCTTAAGAATTGAGGGGGTTGGGCTTTGGTTGCCCTCTGTTTTACTGCTGGTACGTGTTGGAGGGGCTCTTTGCTAGTGATCGGGGGTGGAGTCGCTTTTGCGTTGGGACCGTTCCCCGCCTGGTACTACAACAGAGAGGCCGGTTGAGGACTCAGCGCCTTCTGGACGACTTCCGTCAAACCAGTGGAGCTCTGTCTGAGAAGGACATGCCCTGTTTACTCTGCTTGCTGGAAAGGGAAAAGATAAAGGGTTGAAATTGTCCAAGCAGATTGAGGCTTTCGGGGGGATGAACAGTGGCTGCTTTGTTACTCTGTGTGTGTGTGTGTGTGTGTGGACATGTATGTGTGAGTGTGTTTGTTTGCTCGTCTGCGTATCATACCATCACGACAGACTGATACAGATAGGGAAAAATAATAATCTTCTCTTGGGATACCCCCTCCTTTAGTGGAAGTATCCGCGTGCATGTCATAGGGATGGAGGAACGGTCGACTAATTGTATAAGGGCAGAGAGACCATTGCCGCTCCGCTCACAAGGTGTGGATTAAGATCTCTCTGCTTCCTCTTCTCTGGCTCCTATGTGACATTGTTGAATGGTATCAACGTGCTGCATGTGAACTGCTATGTGAGTGCTTTAACTGGGGTACGATTTTCTTACAGAATTTCTGGTAGTTAAAGCAAAATTTTGTGGAAAAAAGAGAGGGACACAGCTAATGGATTTTCTTATTGTTGCATAGCAACACTACCCCCCCCCCCACACACCCACCCACACACACACACCCAGCTGCGTTCCGGGTTTCGATGTTTGTCCTCTCGTTTTCTTTCATGAGAGAGAGAGAGAGAGAGAGAGAGAGAGAGAGAGAGAGAGGGAGAGAACGAGCGCATGACACATTTCCATCACTGCTGAAGATAATGGAACCCAACCCCAGATTGAAGTAAACAGCTAATCTGCTAGGAAACTCCTTTTTTCCCCTGTTTGAGATAGATTGATAGATAATTGTGTTCACTTTTATATATTGATATATCCACCCTCTCTCTACTCTCTCTTTCTCTTTCTCTCTCTCTCTCTCTCTCTCTCTCTCTCTCTCTCTCGATCTATCTATCTATCTATTCTCTCTCTCTATCTATTTCCCTCTCTTTATCGCGCTCTCTCTCATTCTCTCTCTCTCTCTCTTAAACGCTGGGATCCTCACATCGCTAAAATCCAACCAGTTCAGTCATCTATTTTGTGTCTGCTTGTGTCAGGAAGGGAATAGCCAAGGAGAGGGTTAACACACACACACACACACACACACACCTACACATAACCATATACATACAAACACACACACACACACACACACACACATGCACACAAACACAACCTCTCTCTCTCTCTCTCTCCCCCTCTCTCTCTCTCTGTCTTTTTAACCCCTAAGATCCTCACAGCGCTAGAATCAAATCAAACACACACACACACACACACACACACACACACACACTCACACACACACAGACAGACATACAAGCATCCAAACACACACACAATCTCGCTCTCTCTCGCTCTCTCTTAAAACTATTTTGTCCCTATTGTTACAAGCACAGACACACTGTATATCAATGCATATTTATATTCCCCTCACATTTATAAGTCCCTCTCTCGTTATCTCTATCTAAAACACGCAAACACATCCCACAGTTCAGACACACACACACACACACACACAGATCATAAACCTTTGTTCTGATCTAGGCTTTCATGTATTTAGCATGTATTAAGTCATCAGCTCATGGTAATGGTGCGCTGCTGTGCCAAATCAGCCTCCCCAACAGACAATCACGTTTGCCCAGCTGCGCCGCGCCAGGTTCAGACAAGATTACACATTTGAGGTGGACTCAACTGTGTTGACGAAGGACAGGAAGACGCCTGCCTGGGCTACGCGCTGAGACAGTGGACGAGAACTCCACGTTTTGCACAGCAGGACCGCAGCGACTCCCACCGGCCGTTTCCCCACACGCAATGAGACCAGGTCCAGATTGAATACAGTGAATTCTGTATTCTCTATTTGTACCCTTTTAGCATGGCGGATGCTTACTGGGGACGGACAATAACCTGGCGGAGAGTTTGTCACAGCAATTGAGTCTGGACCATTGGAAGCAGCTCGGGCAAGCAGTTGCATCAGCCCATGTCATTCTCGGCCCATCCGGGGGACGCTACGTGCAAGAGGATGGGTTTCAGTGGGGAGACAGCCTCTGCTCCGTATGCAAAAAGCCAACTCCAGAGCGGACATCTTTAGCTGCGCACTCTCTCTCTCTCTCTGTGTTTGTGTATCTCTCCACATCACAGTGGCACAGCGGGCAGTTTAGAAATGAGCGTGATTCCTGCAGTAAGCCGTGTCTGAGCAGCTGCTTCTCCATGAGGGGTTTGCTTTTGGTTTGCTCGTCTTGGCAAATGTGTGAGTTTCCTCATTTAGAGCGTATGCAGCAAGACTCTTAACAGCTCTTGCTGTTGCTGTTGTTGCTATTGTTGTTGGTGGTGGTGGTTGTTGTAGTGGTATGTGTGTGTGTGTGTGTGTGTGTCAATGTGTGTTTGTGTGTCTTTGTGTGCTTTTTGTTTAAATACCTTTGTGATGGTGTTGCTAGGAGTGGATGAGCCAGCTAGAGTCCCGGTGCTAGCCAGCAGGGGTTTAGATAACAGGTCAAACTCACGGACCTGCCACTTATTGGGGATAATAGAAGGGACTTGGCAGGGGACATGAACAGCATGCCGGAGCCCTCCACTCTTTCAACGCCGTGCTGGGGGGAGGACTCGTACTTGGCGGGAGAGTCGGCATACTCACAGAGCGATGTGTCGTGCCACCGGGGTCGCTCTCTCGGTCGCGCGTTTCCCCGGGCACTTTGGACTCTGCTCAACACCGCATCCCGTCCCCTCGAATGTGCCCTTCTCTGCATCACGGCGCCATGGCGACATGGCCCGACGACGGCGCTCAAAGCCGCGGAGCCATTCGGCGTGTGCCACGGCCGAAACGTGGCGAAAACGTACGGCGTGCTGAATGTGAATGACCGCCCCCCCCCCAACCAACGGCAACCCCAGCAGTGTGCGTGCTCTATTTTGTAGACGAAAACCGAAGGAGAGAGAGAGAAGCGGAATAATTTTTGCTGTTTCGTCAGAGATCTGATACACCCCCCCACACCCCGCAACCCCCCTCCACTAGCGCATCCGGAGACACTGGCCATTCCCCACGGGATGACAAATGTTAACTGACGAGCAACAAAATATCAGCCATCCCTTAAGCAGCGCATGCATTATGGATGGGCATGTCACTTTCAAAAAGGGCCGGCCGCTAAATGCCACAACACGCGCACACACACGCACACGCACACGCACACACACACACACGCCTACTGACAGCTAGTAAACGCTGGTGGCAGGGAGCGACCACGGCGCTGGTGCCTGCTAAAGACCTGTCGCGCCTCGTTCACCTTTGTGTCTCCCTCCTTTAATCTACCTGTCCCTCTTCTCTTCCCTCGTTAGCCCTCTTTGACATCTCATCTCCTTACGACGCTTTTCTCCCTCTGTTGCCCTCTTCCCTGCTTACCTTTTCTCTCCCCGTCTCTCTCTCTCTCTCTCTCTCTCTCTCTCTCTCTCTCTCTCTCTCTCTCACCTCCCGGTTTCACTCTGTCCACTGCCCTTTCTCCTGCCATCTCTCTCTCTCTCCCCTTTGCAGTGTCCCTCCATCTCTCCATCCCTCTATTGCTGGATTCCGTCTGCCACCACCGTGTTGCCATAGCCGTGTGGCGACAGCGATAGTTAGTGTGTGACACACAACTCCGCTCCAACGTGCGGCTGACCTCTGTTTCCCTGGTTTGCAATTACAGGCCTATCTCCGGCAATCCATGTTCAATCTTCAATCTTCGATCCTGGCTCAGAGTGTTTAAATAAGGGTATGTTCTATTTAGGTCACGTAAACACACGTGCAACACACACATACACATACAGAAGCGTTTCAGCGTGCTGCACTTCACACAATAAACAGTGTGGCGGAACATGTGACACCCCCCCCCCCACACACACACACACACACACACAAATAACCCCCCCCATACATAACAGACTCACACAGTAATGCCATGGCATGGACTGACAATCCAAAGGAGAGCAATATAGCGCTGTATGTTGCCGGCGGTTGCGTAATGCGAGCGCAAAGCGCCCAGTGGCAGACGGCCCACGGCGCAGGGTTCAACAGTGTGCCCTCTCTCTCTCTCTCTCATTCTCTGTCACACCAGGCACTCTGCCTCGCTCCACCCCGCACACAGGGTGTTACCGCAACAGCGGCTTATTTCCTCAAGGGCACTCCAAATCTATATAATGTATCTGGACTGCTGTGAGGAAATAAACATCCAGACATTCAATCGGCAGGCCCTGAGATGAAGAATAATGTTGGGAACGATACGCACGGGCCCCGATGGTGTTAGGCTTGGCGTGAAGCCCAGTGCAGCTTTACTACGAACACTTACACACGCCTCTGTTGGCTGTGCTGGCGACAGCCCCGCATCACGCTGATGTGGGAACCCGCTGGTGGAAGAGCACGATCGCACGCCACACAGGCCCCGACCTTGGCACAGGCAGAATAGGCGGCCGTCTAAGGTGCCTAAAAGTCACAGGGGCGCCAAACAGCCAAGAGTTAAAAATCGAATATAAAAAAAAAAAGGTCTGCTACTCGCGCGCTGCTTGACAATAACACTGCACATTGCTCATGCTTATGCAAGCACAGCTCCTGGGTTGCTGCATCTGACATGTGATGTGACTTGTCACTTGTCCTATGGGTATCCGTTTTGTCCCACCCCCGTCTTTGTGAAGCAGCTTACATGGCGGCTCTCCGACAAATGGCGATTGAGCAATTCAACATGAAACCTCTTGTCAGCATTTTAAAGTCTTGCCTAGGGCTAAAAAATGTGCACGCTAACTGACATTTAATTAATCCATACATTGATCTTCTTTCGTGTACACTTTGCAATAGTTAATTTCTCTGGGCTACCAGTAAAATTAGTTTTCCACCAATTCTCCGGGTTTAATAAAATGGTACAACAAAGACAAAGACCTTCGACTGTTTAGCATAGTACCTTTATTTTATTCAAACAAGGCTCGACCCTCGGGAGCCACTTGGCACCCATTTGAACTGCCTTTTAAGCGGTTGCCGTCGTGCCTTACTTATAAAGTCACTTCGTCTGACGCCTCAGGGGTTTCAATAGATTTCAATTTAGTCCGTTCGGATGGTTTCAAATGAACACGTGTTTTATGGTGTTGCTGACCATCAACCTTCAGGGCGTTGATCAAGCTATCCATTCGTTCATAAATCAACGTTAGTAATCCAAATCAAAAATAATCAATGGGAAAGCCACATGCTGCTGGCGTCTCCAAACCTTTCCAAAAACACTTTTCCTGATTCCACCTCTTTGTCTTTCCATGCACCTTTTGATTCAGCACAGGTGACCATTTAACCCTTTGTGCTCCACTTTAACAGGTCTCAGGTTCTCATACAGCCAGCAGGTGTCCTTAAAGATAACCTACATCAAATATGGCTCCTGGATTTTTTCTTACAGCTTTCTTTTTTATATATATATTTTAAGGCATAAAATACATCATGCCATCTTATTTCAACTCCTGTCCACTGCAGTTGAGATGGTACTATGAGTTGCTGGTGACAGACCATAAGTAGAGAGGACCAGTGTTTTGTTGTGCTAATGTCTCTTTAAGACAAATTAGACTGGAGACAGCTTTCTACTTTATGGACAATAAAGTAATGTCCTATCGTACACTTAGTCACAGCATCTCATAAACACAGCCACTCACACACACAAACACATTCAAACACGTGTATTATAATCGTATTATTAATTACATGGCTTGTGTAAGTGCTCCTTGAAATAACTAATCGCTATGTAATCTTTGTCTTATCTATGCTTCTATCTCTCTGCCCCTTCCTGTGTTTTCCAACCCCCCCCCCCCCTCTCTCTCTCTTCTCTCCCTTGCCAACTAACACACATACACCCAATTACCTGTCATCGACTCTTGCTCAATCTCCTAATCTCTCTTTTTCTCCCCAGACTTTTCTTGTGCCAGTCTTTCCCTTTCCATTTCCCTTGACACTGGAAGTCAGTCTCCAGGCTCCACCCTCCACGACTAACCCTACAGCCTACAGTTTGAGAGACGCCCCCCCCCCCCCCCATCTGGGTGGGAGGGGGGACTGGATGTGTGGCGGAGAGGACAGAAGCACACCCCTTGAAGTAGTGTGTTAATCTTTAGCGGAAAGCTTCTTTTTTATCATCCATGGCTTTGAAGATGGGCTTCAAGCCGCGCAAGAGAAAGAGAGAGAGGGGGAGGTAGAGATAGATCGATAGATTGCGAAACAACAGGGGCACTACTTTGTTGCGTGGCGAGAGAGAGAACATTTTGTGATATTCAAATTCAACAGTGACATGCGCGGACTAAAACAAATGTTTGTTTTACCGTCTGGGACACGATAGTGACACGCATTTGCGTTGATAAAGATTGGGTTTCATTCCGGATGAAGAGATCGTTTTTCATGACACAAAAAGCATGAATATGAACAAGAGTCAGACAGACTTTAGGGAGGCGAAGTCAATCTGACAGCTACAAATAGGAAACAGGAACGGCCGCCCCGTTAAAGGTGGTGCATACATCGTAGTTTGCGTTGTGAGACAATGCGCGTGTGCCCGAGGGGGATGCTGTCGTGCACCCGTCACATGCGAACATCATGTGCAAGGTTTGTTGGGAAACATTCACTCGGGAATTCTACTTGTTATATATTTGAGCACTGCCGAATATCAAAGAGCACATCAAAAGACTGCATTCTTCTCTGACCCACGACACAGCCGAGACTCCCTCGCGCCCCACGACTCTGAGCGCACTGCTCAGGAATTATGTAGGCTACTCAGAGTTTACGCCTCAAAACTGGCCTTTTGTGTCTGGTTAAATTCAATAGCCTATTTCAGGGTGTGCAAAGCTTTGGAGTTGGCTCAGTCCCAACCTGAGCTATCGGCATGTGAGAGGAAGGGCAATAAACGGATTTTTTTAAACCGGAGACAGAGAACTCCGGTTAAAAGAAAAAGAACAACACACTTTTGAGTAATTCCTAAGGTTCAGTTCACTCACCCAATGGCTCCAACAAAACACGTCAATGCTAATTGCTGCACCACACTGTCTCCTACAACAGCACCAATGCACACTTCTGCATAAACACTACACCCCTGCACAGTGCACCAATCTCCACCCCAGCCTCAACCTACTTTGGGTCTGTTGTTCAGTATCCGTCAGGGGGCATCTGCAGAGATCTGCTCCCTGCCTATGGTTTCATGTACGTGTTTATAATGAATTGAATGAGTTGAATTTGGCCTTAGGCAGGGAATTAATTCAGAGCAGCAGACCCTTGATGCCAGATTTAAAAAATATGACCATGTTATTGTAATAAACATGTCAACATATTGTAAGTTTTCCTCACTGAATTTATATAATTCAAGTGGCCTTCTCATTTGCTCAGGACAGGGGTTTCCAAAAGGATTCTCCCCTAGACTGATTTACATATCTCATTAACGTTCCTTTCCCCCACTTTGTTCCAATGGAAGACCGCTACAAGGATGCTTGTCTTTCCCTTTGCTAGTGTGCTAAATATTTGTGCGTGTGTGTGTGTGTGTGTGTGTGTGTGTGTGTGTGTGTGTGTGTGTACTCGTGTATCTGTTAGTTTTGAAAGGATGAGAGCACAGTGGTGTTGGTGTACGCATGTCTGATCGGAGACTAAACACTGCCACGAAGGGGGAGCACTAACTCCCACACAAACCATGATTTACATTTACGCATACAGTGTGTGTGTGTGTGTGTGTGTGTGTGTGTGTACTTCTTTGCCGTACCATGGTCTGATCCAAAAGCATAAGCTGGGATACCAATAAGACTTTGAAGGCTGATGTGGGGATGGGAGAAAGTCCACTAGAACAAAGAGCTTGGCGTCTTAACACAAAGCGCCAAAGAAACTGAAATGAGAAAAAACACACACACACACACACACACACACACACACACACACACATGCCACAGACACACACACACACACACAAACACAGACCACAGACAGACACACACACACACACACACCCCAATTGATAGCGGTCCACACAATGTCTTCTGCCACAGCAGCTGATAACTATGTGGTAGACAATTTCACAGACAGTTGGAAGAAAGAACGCCGTTGACTCTTGATGGTATCTCCTGCAGTGCAGGGACTTATCAGCTGCGAGGCAGTTTCTGTTATCCTGTCTCCCTTCAGATGGATAGCAGACGACTGTACAAAGCCCTAACACCTCTCCTGTTCTGCCACTCCGCTGCCCTGCTCCTATACCTATTCCTCCTCCTCTACATACTCCTCTCTCAAGTCTTTGACTGCTGGTGCTGGACATCAAGCGGAGAACGCAGTGCGTGTTATCAGCAACCTACTTGATCTGTTTCTGTGCGTGTGAGCGTATGTTTTTGGATGGTTCACTAACTTGATGAAACAATCCATCTTATGTTTTGTTCTAGGCTTCTTCTTCAAATCAAAGTATTCCCCTCCTCTGATTCCCCTCTTGTACTTGCTCCATTTTGTCCTCCCTCTCTTGTTTTGCTATACGCAATGAAAAACAACATGACCCACATTTCAAACAGTGCGCACCAACAACACCAACATTCTCCAAAAGTCTGAAAAACCAAACTCTCTTTGAAGAGGAATGCTTAAGATGCTGTCTTGGATGCACTTTTCTGGAATGGATTGACTGAAGCAAAGGAATACAAATACATTTTCAGCTCATTGGGAGCAGGCTGGGATGAAGTAACTTGCTCAAAAGCCAAATCCTCACAAGCACAGGGAAGGACAGTCCACCTCATAATGTTGTCTGGAATCTTCAGGATGTGGCGGCGAAGCTGGTCGCCCTTGACTTTATTTTGATGGAATGTGTGGGAGGAACTTTACGAGTGGCTACTGGCCTGCTGCCAGAGCTGCACTGCGTCCCTCCTCTGGGCTCTCACCAAAAACGGGCTCTCTCCATCGCCAATCAATCACGCTGACCCATGTCCAGAGGCCATCATGAGTTCCGTAGGCCTCTGAGGGCGGAATAGGACCGCACAAAATATTAATTGTAAAATTAATTTAGGAGGGCCTTTCAAATAACCCAAGGACACTTTTACAAATAAATAAAGCCGCATTGTGAAAACAATTACAATGAAGTAGAAGGCTTGTCAAAACTGGTATGTTTTAGGCACCTTTTAAATGTTTTCTAGGAACTCTAGGGATGAAGAGGAAGTTCCAAAGGGTATAGGGGCAGCCACACTGAATGCTCAGTTCCCAGAAGCCTGCAATGTGGTGTTGGATTGGAGAGTAGTCCAATATCAGCAGACCTGAGATTCCGGGAAAGGATGTATGAGTTTGGAGGTCAGAAAGGTACTGTGAGGCTCGTATATGAGTAGATGGATATGACTTGTATATGAGGAGATGGATTTTTTCGGTGACACAGAACTTGACTGGGAGCCGAGTAAGTGAATGAGTGTGTGAGTGATGTGCTGCCAGGGTTTGATGCGTGTTAGACCCCTGGCAGCTGGAGTTTTGAACGTACTGGAGCCTATCCAGGGCTTTGCTGGGCACCCTGAATCTGTTTGCAGTTGTCCAGGTGGGAGGTGACAAAGGCGTGGATGAGGGCCACTCATGCCAGTGAGTTTGTGAGTGATGGCCGGAGTCTGGAGATGCTTTTGATGTGGTGGAAGGCCGTTTTGTTGGTGGATTTGATGTGGGAGTCAATGGGCAGGGTGGAATGGAGAATGAACCCCAGGTTGAAGACTTCTAAAGAGGGGTAGATGGCACAGCCATCAGTGAAGAGAAGATCCCCAACATTCCGGAGCGGTGCCTTGGAAGCCACAACCGTGAGCTCTGTTTACTTACGGTTGAGTTTGAGAAGGTTTGATATTGAAGAGGCAGCTGACAACGGACTGGGGAGGGAGTTTGGAGAAAGGTTTGGTGCTGTTATTACTGGGTGACATCGGCATAACAGTGGAATCTGAGGCTGTGGTGACGGATGATCTGACTAAGACGAAGCATATCAATTATGAAAAAAAGTCCAAGCACAGAGTCCTGAGGCCCGCCATGGTTCATGGGACAGGATCATATCCCCAAGGGCTTGTGCACTGACGCCTTTTGTGTTCCGGAACGTGATGATGCACCTACGCCATTGTTTTGGCAGGGGAAAAGGGACGGAAAATAAGACGGCATGATGGACAGACGCACACAGGTCCAGACACTGGAGATGGGAAGGGTCAAGGCCAGTGGAGCACACCAATTCCAGCGTGTGACCCTTGCTGTGTGTTGGACCTCGGACATACTAGCACAGCGCGGCGATGTGAAGGCAGCAGCAAAGGTGCGGCTGCTGGAGTCGACGTGAATATTAAAATCCCCTGGTGGGAGTGTGGACGGTGACATGGAGAAGACAAATATGAGCCGCTCTGACGGCTCAGACAGGAAGCTGGGGGAGGCTTTGAAGGGGGCGATAAAGAAGAACGACCTGAAACGATCGGGAGTCACTTGAATGATGTGGCGTGTAGGACCGAAGGCTCCTCGACCTGGATGTCAGATCGATGGATGGCAGTCGGCCACACAACCATTAGAGCGAGGTTATTGTATAATAATTTAATCCTTTATAGAAACAGCCGGTGACGCATTTAGACGCAGTTGTGCCATCTGTCGACTCGAACCCGTCAGTAAAAATAGTGTCCTGTTTGAAGTTGGTGAAGTTGCCAAGCTAAATCATGCTCACCCACACACATGCATGTAAACACATCACAGTCTTTCTTAGATCTACGTCCCGTGACACAAGCGTGTCAATCATCTTAACCGAGTTATTTCCCGTCAAGCTGGCTGACATCACAACAATCACCCTATATGTCTTTGCCTGTCAATTAGACCATCCTACTTCATGCTGGAAGACAGCAACCTGACAGTTTTATGTGTACAGTACCATTAATCAGTGCATCCCTTGCGGGTTCTAAGAGAGCCATGGCAGCAAATCAGAACCCGGGCCGATGGGTTAAAGCTCAGTTTTGAATAGCTTAGAAGGTTATTTTCAGGGCCATGCATGCAACTCTGCCCCAGTCAGACTGCGTTATGGCATGACCGCCTAACGGGCTTCTTATCGCGAGGACACAATGTCAGCTGTAACTAATGTTCTGCCCGAAGCGAAGTCCTTCACACACGCCCACGACCACAGGCCAAGCCCCTCATTAGGAACACCCTGGTGCAGACGGTAGCCACTCGGACCTGTGCCGATAATGTTCTCAGTAATGGCTAAGAGAATTGAGCGCTGGGCCTTGTTCACTCTCTGACAAACAGAAACTCCCATGCCTTTGTTTCGATTTTTGGGGCGGGGTAGGGGGAGGGGGGTTTGTTGTTATTTTGTGTGTTTTGTAGAGCTTTGGGTGTAAATAAGGAGAGAGGCACACCGCTGCCGTTCAATTGCAGTCGCATCTTGTCTCACCTCTTTGTCTCTTTCTGAATGTGGCGTAATGAGCTCCAAAAGCACATTGTCTGATGATTGCTGCCGTTGGGCCTTGAAATCGATTAGTGTGTAGTGGCTATGGAGTTGTCAGGCCAGGCGCTCTCAGGACGTTTGCAGAGAGAAGAGCTGTCTCTGTTCTATACCATGCCTCACACACAATTTTCTCAGCCAAGCCAATGTTGTTGCATTTGCGTCAACACAATGCCTCTTATTTATTTACCAGTATATAACAAACACACATTCACACACACAGACACCATTTTAAAGTGTTCAAATAGAATGAGCAAATTTTTTTTAATGTTTATAGAACTGAGAAACGGGCAAAAAAAAAAAACTTTCTGCCTAGCACCTTCACCGGCCACCCCCACCTTGACCAGTGTAGGGTGAATGACTTACTACTTATGTGTAAACTACTCTTTATCAATTTTGTAGATTATCAATTAATTCATAAATTAATATTATAATCGATCAATTTGATATTGAATAATTAAGGGGGCACCACCCAAAGATTTAAGCTTATTGCATGGCTCGATGGGAAACCAGGTCTGATTTGGCATTAATTTAATAAGTAGGCCTAGTTGAAGTTTTAATCTCAATTCTGAAGTAGTGACGTTCTAAGTTACGAGAATAAATGATTGTATGGAAACGAAGATATGACACAGCTGGGATTGGTTGCAAAGCAATTCTATTTATTTACTAGTCTAAAACACATGAAAATTACAGTACTACAAAGAATGACTAAATGATGACATTAATAAACTAAAGTGGTTAGTAGCTAAACATACACAGTATAACAGTTCAAATATTGATAAATTATGGTAAGCATAACACATCAGAAATTATCTAAGTTTTAGCATCCAACGCTCAACGTATGAAAAGCATGGGTTACGTTACTGTGAGAAGAAAGGCGGAGCTGTGGCACAAGGATTGGTTTTATTAGCTTGCTGTTGCGGCTGGAGCCAATTTGAGAAGTCCGTGGTTCCCTTGGTAAAGTTCTGAAAGTTAGTTCCTTGTTTGAATAAACATGGAAAAGCAACGTGGGTTTTTGGTCTTCTTTGACGTGTTAATCGTGCGCTGGTTCAGTTTGAAAGTGTGCAAGGTTTTCCGGCCTTGTAGTGAGGAAAAGGCCTAAAATCCTTTGTCCAAAGAGTTGCTTGCAGACACGTGGTCAAGGAATAAGGTTGGGTGCAATTTTTATCAACCCGTGTAACGCAGGGCGGCCTTCCCAGGTTACGTGTGGATCTTAAAAAGCCAGGTTCCCTGGATGAGAACTCTATTTAAGATAGTTTGAGAGGGGGTTTCCAAAAGGTGGCTGAGGTCACCTGATTGGCCACTGGTCAGGGACTAGAGGTGTAAATTATCTCACTGTATGAGATAAGGGTTTTCAGCTTGATTAGCTCAAATCATTTTCTTTCTATTTATACCTGTATGCTAAGAATATGTTCTATATAAACATTTGCAAAGTTTACAAAATATCATGGTGGACATTTGGATACCAAACATGACTAGGCTAATTATGTTAGTTAGCTTAGTAAAACAATACAAAATATATAATTATTACAAAATACAAACGATTGATGTTACAATTTCTTCTCATTTGTCAATGTCCAATAATTTAATCGATTGTTCCTTTGCGACAGTTTCTTAATCCCAATTCATAAATCCTTAAAGTAGCAGTTGGAATTGCTGGAATAGAGTTAAGGTTTTATGACCCTTTGTGTTGAGAGACCATGCTTTGATTCTCTGGAATGAGGGGGATGGTTTGAGGATTGGTTTCCCTACACCAGACTGTTACCTTGGTAACATATTTGTGGCTGCCCACACAGAGGTCTTCCTTTCTGCTGGTAGGGGACGAATCGATAAACGGCTGACAGGTTTCGTGCAAGCATGCATGCAGTTCGTAATGAACCACACGCAAGTTATCATTATTTTATCCTTGTTTGTGTAATGTGTTTTCTCAGGGGATTGTGGGTGCAGTGCTACTTCTCCAATATACTGTGAAGTCCCAACATCAACACTCACTGATGGGATTCTGCCACCAGTTGTTTTTGAGAAGGTTCTGATGAAAGGATAGCTTCGAGGATCCTTCCTGGATAATGGTGAAGCTGCTCGATAAAGCATGCCAATCAAATCAGAGTGGAGCGCACTCGACGAGAGGGCTTTCAGGGAACCACACTACACTTCAGTTTCTAGTGCCGCTTCTTTCTAGCCGTCTCCCCGTAGACACATTTGTCTCTCTTTCTCTCTCGCCCTCTCTTTCACTCTCCCTCACTCCCTCTCTGTTTCATTCCGTCACCTGTTGGCAAGTGACAATCGCTTTCACACTGTCTCTGAGATGTCAGCGAAGGACGTATCAACCTTCCCTATTGTTCTTCCCACTTTCTCTTCTCTCTGCTGAGGGAGAATCTACTCAAAATGATTGTCCCTTGAAAACAAATGGCATGGACAAAGTTGCATTCACATGACGTGTGATTCATCTGATAGGCAATGCCCTGGTAACTGGGACAAACTCCATTCCATTCAATTTGGTGGACAGAGACATGGTCATTGTTTTAAATTCATTTAACAAATAGATCAGAATTAATGTCAATATGTGTTCTCAGGATCAGTTTGTCAGGACAGCTGGTCGTTACGCTGGATGTCCTCACTAGTTTTCAATCTCCGAGCCTGTCCCTGGGTAAAAAAACACCTGCCATGGTCGCTAAACAATTCAACTCCTCGAGATTTAACCACACCAGGCCTCAAAGTCATAAGACTGCAATTTGAACCTTTTTCTCAAATGTCTGTTAAGGGTTCCTTCAGTGGAATATGTTGCAAAAGCCTACATATAATTTAGGCATAGGGGCCTAGAACCCCTCACCTTTTAAAATTCCAAAGTACACAAATTTGCCACCACCGGAACGCTGTTGACCTTTGTCCATCTCTGGTGCTGCACAGGACACAGGCTTGTCAAGGCTGATCTGAGCTGACGGCACAGGTAGCATAGGAGAGTGCTGTGGCAAGAGACATTTAAAACAGGGTGAGTGTGGCGTTCCGCCTGCCCTGTCCCTCATGGTTCGCTTGGATACGCCATCACAATACGGCTGCTTCGTGAGTTACAGCGCCCGGCCGTGTGTCACTGTCACCCGTCTCCGTCATAAATCATTGTGTCCTTCAGTAGTCTGGACAGGCGCCAGGATAAAGTGTGCGTGGGAGGGTGCAGTGCCTGTGTAGTCCACTACAAGTACCATATTGACTTCGACCGCGCGACGGCTAAAGTTAATCGTTCGTTCTCAACGATATTTATGGCCGTCCGGCGTCATACTTTGAGGCACAGCATGGGGGAAAAAAGCCACTAGTCCGCTTTGTCACGACTGTCAGGGCTTTTTACAGACGTTAGTTTATCAACTCCACTTTTTTAGTGGAACATGATGAGATTTTTGTCGATCCCTACATTACTTATTCATTATTAGTTAATATAAATGTTTTGATTGGCTAAATGTTACTTTAATACTTGTCATGTACCCATCATGTATATTTTGGTAACTGATTGTTTTTTTGGCTCTTAGAAAATAGATGCTCTGAATGACTGACTCCCTCTACAGCTTTAAGCCTCTCCATGTTGTTATTACGCGTTGACAGGCACTGGCATTTAACAGAGCATTTTTGAGGGATAAAGCTCCTCAGTTCATTATTCCACTGCTGACAAGCTGCCCCCTCACAGGTCAAGTGACAGTGGATTATCATAAGAGGGCTTAACGGGGGCATGACCCTTACGCAGACAGCGACCGGAATGTTTATGAGACGAGAGAAAATAATGGAATTTCATGGAATTATAAACACGGCACAATATTCAAAGTTATGACGTTATGTAAAAACTTAGGTTTTGGGAAGGCTTTTCCCCCAGCATGTAATCCAAATAGCCTGTGATGGCTGAGATGAATCCCCATTCGTGAGGAACCTGACAGTCCCACAGGCAGGGATAGGAACCGATCTTATCCTATCCTAATGTCTTTGTTTCAGCTTTACAAGCCCCTTGGACTGCACCCTGGTTTGGCCACTCTGTGGTTGCCCTGTGCCCCTTCTATGTTGAGCTGACAGTCGGGCACATCTGTCCCGTATCCTGTCCGTCCCTGTGCTTCAGCAGTGGAACAATCTCCACTGCAGTGCACTAATCTCTGTTAACATTCAAGTCACAGTATGAAGCCGTCCTTCGTCCTAAATTTGAGTTTTTTTAATTTTCACCTCACTAACTGCACTAGCTCTTTGAAGCAACGTACAGTATATAGACATATTCATTTCTCAAAACTTGCACTTGGCCTCAGCAGGGCAGTGGTGTTAGGTTTTCCCCTTTCTTGACCAACATATAAAAAAAAAATATACTGTATATATAGATATATACAGTATATATATGTTCTTGCTCATTGCATGCACAACTTGGCTTTGATTTCGCTTAAAGCGTCTGCTGAACAAATGTAATGTAATGTGCCGTAATGAAGACGTCTCCAGAGGATAGCCTCTCTGGATGTGAGGAGCTTTTTTGGTGACATAACAATGGCTTTGGAATCCTTTATCTGCTAAGCCTAGCAGTGTCTCTGCTTTATTGAGTGTCTAAATTGGAATAGTATGGGGAAGACATAAAAGCTTTCTGCCATAAGTAAATTGACTAGTTCCTAATCCTGTTTGCTGCAGCATCTCTGAAATAGACTGTACCATATAGACTGCACAATATGGATCAGATGTTCAACATGAATTGTTTAGTTTTGTAACCAATCTTTTACCGGCATTTTCAATCCTCTTTTACAACAGCGCTGACACATACAGACTTGCTGTCTCTCTCTCTTTCACACACACACACACACACACACACACACACACACACACACACACACACACACACACACACACACACACACACACACACACACAAACACAAGGCCTTTTAGTTTAAATCCTCTTAAAGTAGTTGTGTTATCTGCAAGTCAAAGGATGTGTGTGTGTGTCTGTTTATCTACGAGATGTTGTCTCCTTTTTGCTTTAATCTGCGAAGCTTTTCAGGGTTTTTAATCTGCCGGAGGCAATGGGAGAGTCCCCTCCAGATGTATTTGTGCGGCTTCACCTCAGCTCCTACCCGTTTGAGAACCATTATATCTGCAAACACGGTCTGTCTGCTGTCAGCCTGTCTGGGTGAATTAAATCGACTTGTCACATGACTGATTTGATAAACCGCCGGCAGGCCCAAGGTGAAGCCGATGCCTTTTCAGAGTCCTGCCTATTCTGGAGCAGTTGGCGCACACACACACACACACACACACACACACACACACACACGATAATGAACATACAATCTCTCTCACACACATTCACGCTCGAAATCAATCAGAGCAATGCCCATAGCAGCTCGTTGCAGCCTGTCTTCTTCAACCTGCTCTCTTCTTCTTCTTCTTCTTCTTCTTCTTCTTCTTATCCTTCCTCTTGTTGCAGCGGTTCTTTCCCCTTGCTCCTTTGGTCTGCTCTGAATAAAACATCACTGGAGAGTGTGCTCCTCTCCTGGGCCTGAATGCCACAGCTTGTTCCGTTCTAAAGTAACGGCTCCACGGCACAGCAACAAAATCCCCAAACAGCGTTCCGACTCAACAAATACAGAATCACACTCACAAACAGGCGCGCACACACACACCAACAAATGCAGAGAGACACAACTACGCACACGCAGGTACGGTTTACAAACAGACTCACAGAAAAATACACACAAAGCCTTGGTTAAGTCTCCAAGCATGAATACAATAGCTCTTTTCCCATCATTGCCTGGGTCTCACTGAATTAGTCAAAATCTCCAAGCTCCTTAGAGCACACATCGACACACACACACACACACACACACACACACACACACACACACACACTCACACGCACTCACACACACTCTAACAAACGTGCACACATGCCTATCATCTATCAAGGCCATTCGGTCCCTGGGCGCGGCTGAAGGTCTCAACATCAGCAGAGGGGCACAAAGTGGAACGCGGCAAACCACGGATGCGCCTTTTCGGAAAACAAATGGAAGGAGGCCAACAGAGAGTGTAGGCATTAAAGAGCAAAAAGGGAGGATTTTGCAGAGTGGCAGGGGCTCGGGCGGCAGCAGAGAAACAGCCTCCGTTGAGACCAGAAGAGTGAGGCGGTGCCAGAGCACGGGAGACGGCTGTATTCCTTTAAGCTGGGAGCCTTCGACGCCGTTCCGAGACGGAGGAGCTGGCTCCCCTTTGGCGCGGCCTAGTCTTCAGCCACCAATCTGGGCCAGCCAGGGAGGGGCCTCCTCGTGGTCGGTGGAGTATTAACAAGCTGCGGCTTCGCCGTTCCTTTTGAATGATTCAAAAGGCGTTTCTGTGCAGCCAGAATTCCCTGCACTCTTTTACAGACTGCGCTATAGAACAGCGGGCCATTTGGGGTTTGTGTGGCAGAATGTGTTGGTGAGCAGGAGTTACTATGGCTCAGAGATCCGGTTGTCACATTCATGTGTGTGCGTGTCTGTATGTGTGTTTGCGATACTCGAGTTTCACGGTTTCCCAGTAGGTGTGAGAAGTATTTTTTACTTTGGTCCTAACGGTCGGAAAAGTCCACTGGAGTCTGGGGAAGAGATTCTGACATGACAAACAATACAGGCACATTGCGTGAGTGTGGGCAGACATGACATTTAGGATGGCCCCTCTGCAAAGACCACCCTGTTACGACCACTTCCCTCACGAAGGTATAGCAACGTGTTGCCAAGGAATTAGCGGAACATGTTTTTTGCGGGTATCTGCCAGTTTAGTTGTGTGATGGAGGGAAGCCTTGTTTTGTGGGATCATGTGCCCCATTGGAAATAGCGCCCTCTACTGGTAAGGCTTAACACAGCAGATGTTGGTCACATTTTCTCTAGGATTTTTACACATTAGCCTCCTTGATAGGTAATTTGGTTAGAGTCAAATGTTTTTCCATCAGCTAATGGGTGCACCGTGGTAATAGGTTTTTTATTACTCCTAATCGGGTTAATGTGTATCAATGTGCATAATTATCTCTGACACGCACAGTCTTACAAGCAAGCAAAAAAAAAGAAGAAGAAATGAAGACAGTGAAATTATCGTCCGATGTTGACAGGCTATCAGCCGGTGCTGATGCCAACATATAACCCCACCCCATGCGCTTTAAAATCAAGTTAATAAGATCCATCTGAACATAAAAGCAAAGTAGGATTAATGTTTAGGCGGCAGGTTGGTACTGCCCTCCTGCTCCTCGTGTATTGTGCTAAAACCAAACCCCTCGTAGGAATTTCTCTACATATCTTTGTCGGTGAGTGTTTGCGTGTGTGTGTGTGTGTTTGTGTAAAAGAGAGAGTGGATGTGTTTACGTGTGCTTCTGTGAGTATTTGTGTCTGTGAGTGTACGAGTGTATGATGAGTTTCCACCAGACAGCGCTTGGCAGGCTAATCTAACGCTGTCAGGCGGCTAACTTTTCTGTGTTTACGCTCACTGTTAGCGAGTGTGTCGAGTTTCATGGGCCCTCTGTTTGTACAACCCTCTCGGCATGCCACCTAAAAAGCGAACAGGCCTGGTGAGCTAGCACACGGCAATGCCAAGATCACTGGGGAGTCCAGTAATTATTTTCGGTTGTTGGTTTGTGTGTGTGTGTTTGTTTGTGTGTGTGAGTTTGATTATGTGCTTTAGCACAGTCACTCTAGATAAGAGCACTGTTAGCCGGGATGCCCGCTCCATCCACCAATCGGATCACCCTTTAACCTCAACCTCCCTCATCCCGGTCCGTCCATCCTCTCTCTCTCTCTCTCGCTTGTTATCACAGCTCACACAGCCGCTTCTACTGGAAGCCCGTTTGTTTGCGTTCGGTGCAAGTAGCCGCGTTTCCACCGCCTCCCGAGCAACCCCCCGCTGCAGCGACTGAGGGATTAGCCGGGCCCAAACAAAGCGAGAGGCTCGACCGACAGCCATGGACAGACGTGTCTGAAAGCCTCCGCTCCCGTTGCCCAGTGCCCCCCCCCCCCCCCCCCCTCCGACGCAAACGGATTTAGTGATACGCTTGCGTGCCCCCTGTCACATGTTTCTGGACCAGGGAGCCAGCTGTCAACCGGCCAGCAGCAGCAGCATAGCACGAGGTCCCCTTCTCCACCTCCGTCAGCCAGATGGGGACGGGAGGTACCCCACACGGGATGGGTCACGGCAGAGTCTGCGAGGCTGGACGCCGGGGCCTGACCGCAGCACCTCCTGCGAGGGCCCGGAACAGATGGTGCTGTGTCCACAGCTGGTCCCCATCCTCCGGCTGGGAGAAAAGGGAGGGAGCCATGGGGGTTCCATGGGTTTGTCTCTGCTCCTGTTTCTCCTCAATGCTTGGAGTGTAGCATTTAATGTGTGCACCATCTCAGGCAGTCAGCAATTTCACAAACACACAAGCGCACACAAAAGGAGATGGAGACACACCCCGGCCCCTCCGTGTCACACTTAATGAATATTGTATACTGTACGGTGTATAGAGCTTACTCAGTATGTATGTATGCAGAAAGGTCTTGTAGCATTTGATTTTGCGACATGCATTTTCCGGCTCCCTTTCATTAGTTTGACAAGACTACTGTGTATGCATTACTGTCGGTGTATTCCTTTCTGTTATTTTTGATAGCAGGGGCATAAAGTGTTTTCTAAAGCATGCACACATATATACACACACAAATATATATACACATGAATAAAAAAAACATATATTTGTATTTGTATTTATATATATATATATATATATATATAAATATATATATATATATATAAATATATATATATAAATATATATATACATACATATATTTTGTTTGTTAGTTTTTGTTTGTTTTGTTTTTTCATTCATGTGAGAGATGTCTCTCCATTCATTGTAAGTAAAATGTATTTAAAAAGCACTTTTAATGTAATTTAAAAACAACTCACATTGACCAAAGTGCTGTACAGACCAGAACAGACAGTGAAATCTCAGAGAGACAGATTAAAAAACAAACATAAACAACAATATACACATTGTACGCCCTGTTTTACACATCTGACTACTCCGTGCACCGATTTACGATTTACTATTAATCAAGTGCCTGAATGCACAGCACAAAGGAAGACTGTGCAATCCCAGAAAAAACTAACAAATTAACCAATTTCATTATCCAGTATCCAAAACGAATGGAAAGATCCTATTATTTTTGAAGGGAGGATAGCATTTAATAAAGTGTGTGACTGACCGTAGACAAAACAACAACATTCACTGACACGCTGAGATAGTGTTGCGCTCTTTGCAGGCAGACACAGGGCTTGTCATGTCAGGGCCAACTCAACATGCCGATAACACAGAAACGCTTAACACCATTTCCCGGTTTGACAGCATTGTTTTGGAAGGCTACCAGATGAGAGGGTTTCGTAATACATTTTCTCTCCGGTGAAGTCAAATTGGAGCAGGCACTTCTCAGGGTTTCTTAGGGCCCACTATGGAGGAGACGGTGGCAGACCTCCCGATCCAGTTCACTCAGCTTTGGTTTTTATTCAGGCATGTTTATTTCATGACAGCGTCGGTAAGGCCTGGCGCATGAGAAGGGGAGCGCGCGCCGTTTAAGGAGGTGCAGCGGTTGGACGTGGCCGCCGCTAAGTGAACTGTCGCAACTCATTCCCGTCCCCTACAACTGGCGTTGCTGAGGCCGAAACACAAGGCGCGTGTGTGTCTCTTCAAGGCTCGCCGGACAAGCTCTCCTCTATGCACTTCTGGGATTGACTGTGAAAGGGGTGGGGGGATTCGCTTGACCAGGAGAAAGAACTCACCCACCACTCTCACCACAGTCAATCTACTTTCAAGACCCACAGAGCCACACAGCAGTCCTACCCGGCCACAAGGTCATTACATTACCGGGGGGAGAAAAAAAACTAACTGTTATCACTTTGAAACGGGTCACATGAAAGTAACCTAAGGTCAGTGGTGTGGAATTTTAAATTGGCTTTCCGGGCTTGACGTGGGGGGGTTGAGGGACAGATGGACAGTACAGATGCGCCCCCTTCCCCTGCTGCGTTCTACCTAGTTATTGTAAAAAACGGAATGAGATCAGGACAGGTTAAGGGTAAAGATTAAATTGTGTATGTGTGTGTGTGCTATGTGTCCTGACCAAGGTACAGAGTTAAACAGATGGAGGGATAGAGGATGACCAAGGTACTAATAGAGTTTTTTTTTTTTTGATAGAAACTAAAAATATTATTGACTGGAGGGATATTGGGGTGTGTGATGAAGGGCAATTGTTGCTTAAAAAGTACCTACTTTCTCTATTAACTGAGAGTTAGCGAATAAGCCACAACATTGAAACCACCTGTCTAATTTTCTGCCGGTTCCCAGATCCTTTAGCAACAGATCCTTTAAGTCGTGTAAGTTGCGAGGTGGGGCTGGTGCTGTTGTTTCAGCACATCCCACAGATGCTCGATCAAATTGAGATCTGGGGAATTTGGAGACCAAGTCAACAAGTTGTCATGCTCCTCAAAATATTCCGTCTCCAACATTCACATGAAGGCAAGGACCCAAGGTTTCCCAGCAGAACATTGCCCAAAGTATCTCACTGCCTCCGTCGGCTTACCTTCTTCCCATAGTGCATCCTGGTGCCATCTCTTCCCCAGGTAAATGACGAACACACCCGACCATCTACATGATGTAAAAGAGCACGTGCTTCATCTGACCAAACGACCCTCTGCCATTGCTCCATGGTTCAGTTCTGACGCTCACGTGCCCATTGTAGACGCTTTCGGCGGTGGACGGGTCAGCATTCTGAAGTATCTATCCTGTCAATTTTGAAGTTTATTTTTGAGAATCGATCCTCACGTAAAACTATCAATACTATTGAAATGTTTGCTTTAACCAGCATTTTATTTTATAATCATGTATTTATTAGATTTATGCTAAAGTGAAAATATAAATTTTACAAAATTTTGTGTCAAAGATCTACTTCTCCTTCCGCCCTGTCTTGGCCCTCCATATATTATGTGCAGCGCTTTGCAGTTACTCACGCAAATACGAGACAGCTGTGCTGTTGTGGCTATATGGCCTTACTAACAGGCAGACAAAACCAAAGTCAAAAGTTTTTTGGGAGGTTCAGCGTTCACGTAAGGGTTTTTGATTAGCCCAAATGTTAAGTTGAAATGTTTGAAGCTTGAAAAAGCTAGTAGTTGAACTGAACATTGTTGGAACATTGTAGAACAATTTAACAAGTTTCATAATTGCTGCTATTAAACAGAAAACAGAGATAATTATGTCAGTTTATTTAAATCTGATGTAATGACTTTCGAATGTATTGATATATGACCACATTTCCTATTTTAACAGTAGAAAACACAAAGATATCCCCCTTTTTATGTACACAAGAAAACTTTCAAAAGTATCGGTATCGGTATCAGGATACTAGACATAATATCCCTTGGTATCGGATCGAAAACAAAATCTGTGGTATCGCCCATCCCTAGTCAGCATAGTCCCTCACTAGCTCTTCTGTGGGGTCGGACCAGATGTGCTAGCCTTCCCTCCCAACGCTGATCAATGAGCGGTTCACCGGATGTCCGTCCTTGGACCACTTTTGGTAGGTACTACATAGTGGGAACACCCAACAAGACCTGCCGTTTTGGAGAGGTTCTAACCCGGTTGCCTAGTCATCCCAATTTGGCCCTTGTCAAAGTCGCTCAGATCCTTACGCTTGCCCATTTTTCCTGCTTCCAACACATCAACTTCAAGAATTGACGGTTCACTTGCTGCCTCATATATCCCACCTTTTTGACAAGTGTCATTGTAAAGAGATGATCAATAATATTCACTTCACCTGCCAATGGTTTTAGTGTTGTGGCTGATCAGTGTATATGGGAGAAGGGTAGAAGAGAGAGAAAGAGAAAAAGAAAAGTGAGAGGTAAAGAGAGATAATGGAAGAGCAGAGAAGCTCCTTTTGTTCTTTTACACACCAATTCAAAAGATGTGTTTCTGCATATGTGCGTGTATTTGATGGCCAAAGTACTACAGTAATAATGGTTTGACATTTAAAATGGTGTCTGCATTGTTCGCCCGCGCGCCGCCATTTAACATTCTCTCCAGACTGAGAGCCATTAGCTGGGAGCAAAGTGGTGGGGCAGTTTCAAGTGGATTCACAGAGTGAATAAGACACTGGGATGGGGAGGGCTATGGAAATGTAGCGGTGACGCTGAGCGCTATTTTACCGCTGAGGTCACAGAAAGAGGAAAGCGAAAAGGGGAGGGGGGCGGACAAAGGTTCGGGATGAATCACGAGAGAAGTGATGTGGAGTGGATGAACACTGGTGGCGCTGGATGGAGGGATGACGCGAGAGCATAAAGGGGTGGGCCACGGAAGAGGGGAGAGCGAGGGAGAGAATCCAGGGACGAGAGGAGGATTCTTCTGGTGTGTGCGCTCTGGGGGGACCGGAGCAATCACCCAATGTCCCGGTTACATAATCAGGCTTGTGATTGTGCTGGGTACTCCCTATTTGCCGTTGCTCCTAATCAAAATATTCCTCTCTCGCAGCTCCGCCTGGTGCCCCCTCTCTCCCCCCTGGTTGTTGTTTCAGTCTCCCTGATCACACTGCCTGTGTGTCTGTGATTGTCTCCTCAACTCCATCACATGGTGGTTACACATTTCTCCTCCCTCTCTGTCTCTCTCTCTCTCTCTTGCCCTTTTTCACAAAGTTGTTGTCTTTTGACTTTTTCATTTCCCCCTTTCTCCCATTCCGTTCAGTTTGAGTGCTGTCTCCTCCTAAAACTTGGTGTATGCTCTTATATAGAAGTGGAGGGCGAGAGAGAGGGTCAATGATTATTTGACTTTTATGGAGGCCTCTCTTAATTACGTCTCCTCAAAATGTGATCAGAATGTGAGAGAGAGGGTCCTGTCTGGATAATATTTCTGTGTGTGTGTGTGTGTGTGTGTGTGTGCCTACTCAAACCTCTTTCTCTCACATGGCCAGACACAGCAGCATCCCGCAGAGTGTGTGTGTGTCTGTGTGTGTGTGTGTGTGTGTGTGTGTGTGTGTACCGCACATGTGTGTTCTCAAGTGGTCTGGTCCTGGGACCCACATTTTCCTGTGGTCATTAAGTCACGATGCACTTTTATAGAATTCAAACCAACCACGTTTATTTGAAAAGAAATAGGTTATTAAACAGTAATGGTGACATTGTGTAACATATAGTAAACAAATATTTTCCTCACTGCATTCAGAGCATATTAATCTAGCAAAAACTGATCTTGATTTGTGCTCCTGATCATGGTGAATACGAATAAAATTATCATAACTTTATTAACTGTTAGATAATTTATAACCTATTACCAGGCATTTGGAGAAGCTAATGAGAAAATTGGGGATGTGTTTTCACACTTTCAAACTCTGGGATGATGGTAGCTGCTGAGTTTCCAACCTGTTCCTCTGCTTTGACTTGAGCTGGACCAAAAAGTCCACTTCGTAACATTACGTTTCTAAAGTATGTAACATGCGTACTGGCAACAAGAAACTCAAGTGTTATGACCTGGCCAACATATGGATGTTAAACGATGACTTCAATGTTACTTTTCTTACATGTGAGGCAGCTATTTAGCTATTTATTAACGCTATGACGAGAACTAGTCTGTGTCTTTTTCATCATCTTCCTCTCCTAAGTTTGTCTATCTGACCTACTCGTCTCTGCATAGTCTACTCTCCATTTCTCCATATTGCATTTGTTTCGGACAGGGAAAGTTATGAAACTAAATTAGCGTAGTTAGCTGCAAGTTTTAACATTGCAGGCTAGCCTACGACCCAACTTTAAAAACAGCACGAACAACCCAAATGTTTTATAAATTTAGCAAACTAACAACATGGTGTTTGGACATGTTGAACATTTCAAACCATGAATGAAATGTTTTCTGTGTATACTCCTCACTTTCTCGGGACAATAACTTTATTAGGCTATAGTGTTGTCGATAATTCCGCCACCCAGTAAAGCCTGGGTTTTTTGTTGTCGTCGAGCTATCATCACGCAGCAATAATTAAATTATAAAAACGGAAGATGATAATACATTCAGTTTTTATCTTTTCATTATTGTTACGTCTACCTCATTAAATTAAAGAGTTGGCTTTTGAAGTTCAAAAATAGAGAATAGAAGTTGCTGTTTTTTGACTACACTCACAACCCATTCAGAACGAGTCCGCGACCCACCAGTTAAGAAACACTGTGTTCGAGTGTGCATGCTTGTGCTCTCTGGTGCTGAACACCAAAGTGACAAAAATGTGAACACAAATTGTACCGTGACACAAACGCTGAGGATTGCACAGAACTGGCTCATTTACTTGTTTGGTTTGTACCATACAATGGAGCTGGGTGGGGGGGTTCAAGTTAAACAGCTGGTCCCTAGATATGCGTGCTTGCAATTGCACAGAGCAAGAGAGTGTGCGATAGATGAAGTAGAAATTATACAGGAGAAATGGAGAGAGAGAATGAGGGAGAGCAATAAAAAGGCAGAATGGAACGGGGGACTGAACGATTGCATCGGGGGGGAGGGGGGGGGGGGGTACAATGGTGCCAATGCATATTTTAAAACTCCATATCTCTTTACCTAGGAATCTCAGTGTTCGCTTCTCTGATTTGTGCGTCATTTGAGAGAAAGGGGCTCGGAAGGGGGACTTAGGTTTTGCTTTGGGACTGGCCATGTCAATGAGGGATAAGATGACTGGAATAGTTAGCCTGGGAGACACTTCTGAGCGGATAGGAGTGAGGCAGGAGAAGTTTGATGGAGTGAAAGGGGGCATGTGTCGCCAACTGTCTAAACATAACTTGATGGCTGAAGTATAATCTGTTCCCTAAATCAATTTGGACAAGTAAATGTGTTCTCTGCTGCAGCTCAATATCTCGGCTGCCGCTCAGTCAGCAGTGGCAACTGCAATAACGTCTGTGTGTGTGTCTGTGTGTGTGCCCATTGTGTCTGACACCCAATCACATTTTCTGCCCCCCTGGCCCAAAATACCCTGTTGGTCAGTATCAGGATTGGCCTCGCTCTCTCTCTCTCTCTCTCTTTCTCTCTCTCTCTCTCTCTCTCTTTCTCTCTCTCTCTCTCTCTCTCTCTCTCTCTCTCTCTCTATCTCTCTCTCGTATTTGACTCATCTATCCTAGCACATTACAATGCCCAACTCCTCTATCTATGTGTTTGTCGCACAGTGTTAGTGCCACTTAAACACTGTGTCAGTGGTGGATGATAAAGCAGGAAGGGCTAAAGCATTCTCAGTCACAGAGGACATCTTGAGAGATCAGCCCCTATCCCACCCTCAACATAGCCAGGCTGATAATTCCAACTTATTTTTTTTTTTCTTTCAGAAAGACGCATGTTTTAGTGTGTGCTGTGTGCACAATAGACAGAGATAGAGAATACATAGACAGAGATAGATACGCGAGAGGGAGTTGGAATGTGTGGAGTGTGTTCGGCATATCTCTGCCTTTTATTTACCCTCGTTCCTCGCGTGTGTTTATCTCCATGTCCCTCTAAGCTGCCTGTGTGTTTCCACTCGTAAGCACGTCAAAGCCCCGACCCCGGGGAAGACATTCGTTCACAGGTCAAAGGGGACAGCCCGCCGATCCAAAGGGCCTAAAATCCATCAGGTAATCTGTGAAGAAAGAGCAATCAAAGCAGAGGTTTCAATTCCACAATTGGTAGTAATGCCTCTAGGAGGCTACTGGCAATCAAATGTCACTCGTCGACTCGAGTCGAGTCAGGGAAGTATCAATCAAATAAGAGGTGATTTCCTCAGAGGGTGTGTGGGTGTGTGTGGGAAGTTGGTGGGGGCATGTGGATCTGACAAAATACCCAGTGGGCGAGATGACAGACCTTGGTTATCATGTTGGAGGCAGGGGGTGGCTGAACTCGCCAGCAAGACTGGCAAGGAATTTGAGATAGGGTCAGAGCACAATCTCCGGCCTTTAATGGAATTTCTTGCTGTGCCACTAGTGGGGTCTATGTGTAAAGACAAGCACGAGCCCACCCTCTCACACACACAGACACACACAAACACACCAACACAAAGAGTCTGGTTACGAGGAGTACTAAGCAGATGAAGGCTGTAAACATTATGCGGGTGTAAACGTTGAGCACACCGTTTCACAGAATCTGATTTGTTCTCTCTCTCGAAGGTAAATCTCTGGAGCCTGCAGAGCGGAGGTAGATGCCTGTTTAGCATGGGCTGTAACGATACACTCAACTCACCAAACCATACTGCTCAGCAGGGCTGTAACGATACACTGAACTCACCATTCCATACTGTTCAGTATGGACTGTAACGATACACTCAACTCACCATTCCATACTGGATTTGCGATACGCTTTTCTCACGATAAAAAAATAAAATGGTATTGAAGATAAATTATGAGTTATAAGTTATCCAAAGCAATTCACAAGACAAGTCTATATCAATAACAGTCTGCCAGAATAATTATCATATTCCGAAATCACACGCAACAATCTGATTCCATTAAAAAAAAAAAAAAGGTAAAACCTGCTTACTCATAAAGCTCATGATTTGACATGTGGTAGATGAGAAGGTTGGAGATTGGCCGGTAGTTTGTGAGGTCTTCCTGGTTGTTACCTGTCTTTCTTTTAGGATGAGGGTGACGACAGCCATTTTAAAACTGGAGGGGACTGTGCCAGATTCCAGGGAGATATTTATAATATCAACCATGAGGGGACTCAGGGCAGGTAGACGCGCCTTGACCAAGGTTGTGAGCATTGGAGCCACAGCACAGGAGCAAGCCTTGGCTTGTGAGACCAACGTAGTGACTTGCAGCATCAACGGGGGAGACGGAGGAAAAACGGCACTCTGGTGGACGGATAGCAGAGGGAGCCGCACCCAGTGGGTAGGGAGATGGAGTGCAGTCAGCCGGTGGATGGCTTCAACCTTCGCCTGAAAAACAGTCTTGGAACTTTGAGCAGAGATCAGGGCCACCAGAGAAAGGAATTTGGTTAACGCTAGCCCATTGTCATTTCCATTCCGGTGAACGTATTAGAGGTATTTTCATCCATAAATTACGATCAAACTCTACGGCCAGGTGGCATGTTATATGTATGTAAAGTAGGCTTATCATTTTCATTTCACTCAAGATTAGGATTTATGCCAAAGTTACACACCAATTGTCTGTTATTCCCCCACCTCATGATTCAAATGTTCTTTTTCATGAGATAGAGGACGATAGCCAGAGGAAATATCCTCCGCTCCCCAGGTACCGTAGTATTGACCCTGTGCGAATTGGTTGAAATAAAGCAGAGGATGAGGTTTCACGGTGGATAGCCGACCAAGCTCGCTTGGCTTTGTTTGCGTTGTTTGACGATCAGCTGAACTGTAGAGGAGATTAAAATCAAAGACATGCCTCCGGAGAAACAAAAGTGGTTCCGTGTCAACACCCTTTCAAAGGTTTTAGTGTAAAGGAAAATCAACAACACAAGTTATTATTTTTGCTTCATCCAGCAGCAACCGTTCCAACGCCGCACAGTATTAATTGCGTGGCATGCCAAGCAACATGGTGCATTTGCTTCAGTAACCTTTTCTTTGGTGTCAAATGCATAATCACATGCTATGTTATTGTGATTTTGTTTTTATAATGTAACAAACGGCTGTGGATGAATAATACTGAGGACGGAAAGGTGTGGATGTGGTTGGCATTTTGATATTTTAATGGTGTTGTTCTAATCTTGTGTCTAATGTTCAAACATAGAGCATTAAAAGTCAAGCATTTTCCACTCTCTTCTCTGCCTCTTCTGTCCATATAATTACTTTCTTCCTCCTCTCTCTGCTCCCCCTCTCTTCTTCATTTTGTTTAGATGCTAAATGCCTCAGGAACATATTCGGTCATATCCAGCATATCCAAAGAGAATGACATCATCATGGGCATCGTGTACTCCATATTTGGTAAGACTTCCTGTAACACATGTAAACACTACACTGAACAGTTAGTGGACACACGTTTTTATACCAGCTGGCTTTTTCTAAATAATTTTTCAGGAATTCAGATAACATATTGTATTTGTTGTAACGTTACACTGATATTTCCCCCCTCCTCCCTATTCCGACAGGTGTGTTGTCCGTGCTGGGAAACAGCATCCTGCTCTTTGTGGCCTACCGCAAGAAATCCACCCTCAAGCCTGCCGAATTCTTTGTGGTCAACCTCTCC
Organism: Galaxias olidus; assembly: GCA_026901105.3. NCBI lineage: Eukaryota > Metazoa > Chordata > Actinopteri > Galaxiiformes > Galaxiidae > Galaxias > Galaxias olidus. Next base: position 65,266 of record JAPMUY010010230.1, read on the forward strand.
ATCAGTGACCTGGGAATGAGCATCACCCTCTTCCCACTAGCCATCCCCTCCTCCCTCTCTCACAGGTCAGAGTGCGCGCTGCGATGGCTGTCGGAGCCTCTCCTCCCCTGTGCGTCCTCTGTGGATTTATCTGCTCCCCCTGCTTCTTGCTCTCCTTGTAGCTCCTCTTTGATATGTTTTTATTGGAGGTGGTATCCTGCGTTTTGTCTCGACGCACCCCCTGGCATGGCCTCAGGCTCTCCCAGATAAAGATTGAATTATGGATAGAGAATGTGTGGAAAATATATATATATATCTATTATATTCCTCCAAACATAGAGTAGGAGTTACAGGATTTTTTAACAATGGAGAACACTAAAATAGAGATTGTAGGTATTAGTTGAAATGCATGGCAATATGAAAAAATTTTGTTGGACGCAAAATCTTAAAGGAGGAACTTGAAGATACACGTGTGTATACTCCATCCTCCCCTCTCTTGTTCTCTCTCTCTCTTGCACTACTCTCTGGACATTTCCCCCCTGGGAGGATGAGTGATTGACAGGTGACTGTCCTTCTCCTCGTGGATGTGTCACTGTAAAGTGTGGCTATGAGCTGGGGGAGGGGTGGCAGCATCTGCAGCGGAACAGAGTGAACAGCTTGTACCATAACTGCCTGCCACACGCTGGGGCGGGGATGGGCTGGTGTGTCTGAAGAGGCAGGGTCTGAGTGGCAGAGATGTCAAGAGTCAGGAGGACAGGAGGCCCCACCCTGTCTGATGTCTGGGTGTCAGTACATGACAGATTATGATTGATAACAGTAAATCCCTGAGGATCTTTTCCTTCATTTCTCTCCTCTCTCTCTCTTTCTCTCTTATTCTTTCTCTCTGTCTCTGTAACACTCTCCACGGTGCTCTCTCCCCTCTCTCTTTTTCTCTTCCAATCTCCTTCTGTCTCTCTGTAACTCTCTCAATCGCATTCACTCTCTCTCTCTCACACACACACACACACAAACACACACACACAATCTCTTTTCTCTCTGTTTATCTCTCCAGGTGGTTGTTTGGTGAGACGGTGTGTTTGGCCTACGCCTTCTGCGGGGTTCTGTTTGGGCTGTGCAGTCTGACCAACCTCACGGCACTCTCTTCTGTCTGCTGGCTCAAGGTCTGCTGCCCCAACTATGGTGAGGCACAGAGATGGTCTCTGTTGGGGATTGGGTACATGACTACACCACTACATTATTTACACGAATGCCAACGACATGGCTGACAGACCATACAGCTGCTCTGTGGCAGTCCATGTTTTGACCCCTTCAGAAACAACCTGTTGCCCCCCCCCCCCCCCCTCAGCACAGCTCAGATGTTTTATGTTTTCAGCAGCCAAATCACAACCAGATTGTCTCTGATGATTCTATGCGTGGTAACATTAGGATGGAAATAAACGGCTGTAACAACATGAAACACTTGCCCAAGGTGGGAAGAAAAATAATGAATATGTTTATTGAACGTAGACAAGACAATGTCTGGAGGCAGCTCCCCAAGAGACTCGTTCAAACAACTATTTTAAACCATCTGAAAGGTTGCATGGTTGCGTGCATGAGTCAACGGTAAATGTGTCTGCTTTTGGCCACTTTCCTCTGCTTCACTGTGTGTTAGAATGTGTTTTTCTGTCTGGCAAAGTGGCAAAACAACCTTGGAAAATTTACATTTATTATTTTTGTCTAGAGGTCAGCCAACATAATATATTGTAAGTAACTCATTATTTGGACGTTTCTTAACATTAATAACAATGATAAACTCCCTCACATATGCAGGTGGGAATTTAAGACGACCTCACAAGTTATTTTAATCAGAGCGAACGTCTATGGGCCTTTTCACACCAACCCAGGGGAACGAGGCCACTACGCATGCCAGAGTCAAAGGTTCTCATGGCTCACTGACCAATGGTGACAGGTCACCCCCCCCACACACACACACACACACCCTTGTACCAATTAGGAGTGATGAGCGGCCAACTCTCTGAAAGACTACACTTTGGAAGGATAATTCAAGGACATTATTGGGGCACTTAAGATCCAAACACCGTAAACAGTGTTACTTGCATAATCTGTTGAGCTAGAGCACATGCTCAAGCATAAGGAGATAGCTTGAAGACGTGTCTGAGGGCCTAGATAGCAATTGCAGTGCTAATTAACATTCAGAACTACTCAATAGACTAAAGCCTTTTTTATGATTATCATATACTCTCCCTCTCTCTCGCTCTCTCTCACTCTATTTGGCAAACACTAATACAGACAAACAAATACAGACTCACTCATACACTGAATGTGAATATGTATGTGAAATTAATATTAAGAAATGAAAAACAAAACGTCACAAAACCTTTGTCCTGATTTAAAGAGGTTGTTAAGAGAGAGAGAGAGAGAGAGTGTGTGTGTGTGTTTGCCTGCATGTGTGTGTGTGTGTGTGTGTGTGTGGGGGGGGGGTGTTTGTGTTAAAATGATTGCAAAGATCCATCCAAGCAGTGAAGCACTAATGAGTAGGATTAATCTTTTTGCCACACAGGCTGTGCTAGATTTGCTTACGCAATTAAACAATCTCCTGCTCTCCCAACACCCATGCAGGAGATTACAAACTTAAACCAAGTTCGTGGTACTATCAAAACACAATGCCATCCGTGATCAACAAAAGTTTTTAGATTTTAAAAAGAATATGCAACGGTAAAATATGACGTGATTGTTAGTGTTGAGGTGTGAAGGAATATGTCATTGTTTCCCTAAAGTATATGCATCACCTGCTGGAATGAAATTCACAAGCAGACACAGAAACACACGGACATAAAGTACAAACAAGCATATGCTTCACATGCTTTTACCGTATACTTTTTTCAAAGTGTGATATTTTATATGGCTACATAGATGTCGATTATTTGCTGACTGGCTTTTTGTTCAGTGGAATAATTCTCCTCTGAAGTAGTGGGCATTAATCAAGCGCCACTTAGCAAGTCGCCATTCATTTCGATACAACTCATGTTTGATTATGCATAAGAGGCAACTTGCAGAAGTTTTACTCAAACAAATATTGTTTTCTTGTGCCTTAGTCCAGTGAGAACTGTTACGTCTTTCAAGGCTTGAAACAAACTGTGGTCCAACGGGCTCACCTAATAGGGACATCTGATTGAAGCCAGGTCGGCATGGTTAAAAGGGTCCCCTCCCCCCCTCTGTGTCTGTCTCTCATGTGTTTCGTGGGGAGGCGTGAAGCTTCAGACAACCGAAGACCGCCCACGTAACACTGTTTGAAATGCAGATGAGGACGGAGAATGAGGTGTTTACCCGCCATAGCCACGAAGAGCCCGTCAGGAGAACACTGCAAATAACTTGTGCATGGCATGTTCTTTATACTTGCATGCTCTGAAATGCTCAATGAACAAATAAAGCAGCGCACACACTACACACCCAACACACTTTTACGTAAGACAGACCCCGCTTGCGCACAGCCCCATCGGGCGCCTGCAACTTCCCTGACGGTGCAGGTACTGAGACTCTCAAAGGATTAGGCTGTTCCATCGGGGAAGAAGGGAATCCGGATAGAAGTAGCCAGTGGACTGATGACACCGGCTTCACTCGGCGGCTCCGGTGTCAGATTACTGTCGTTCCTCCAACCCTCTGACGCGGATTACAACCTCAGCGAGTGACACACTCTGCCATACCGACGGTGTCGGGAGTAGAGGGTGACGCCTGAGCAACGTGAGCTGGTGAGCGTGTGAACTTTGTTTTAAAGCACTCCCCGTGGAGCTCTGCATTTCACCGGTTTCCATCGCAAAGAGACTTCAGACTAGGGTCTTTAGGGGGTGTAATGCGACGAAACGTTTCTCCGATGCACGCAGAATGTGATTCATCCGGCTAACGTCCCATAGAACTAAAATACACAGAATAAATCATTAACCAGCCTGTAGGATGACAAACGCCAAAACCGGGTTAGCTAACTTAAGCCTGATTGGTTCTTGGGCACTGGGATGCTCACGTGTCTGTCCTGTGGGACTCCTTCCCCAGAGTTCGCCACAGGGGGTTAAAAATCACATTAAAATGCGATGACTGCATGGGGAGCTTGTATTGGGCATAGGGGCGGCTGAAGAGAACCTACTGCATGTCGCCTTGGGATCATTGCCTTGATGGGAGCTTGTGACGATTGTTGAGGGGTACAGGCACTCCAGTAGAAAATAAAATCACGTACCGTAGATCACCAAGCCAAAAGCACATCACTTTGTGGCACATAACAGAGGGGACATAAAGGTAGAAAGGAGACAGGAAGGAGCGAAATGATAATCTTCCAGTTTACACTGGCGTTACATGTAATGAATTCAATCTCTCTCTTTTATCTCAAGTGGCTTTGCTGAAATTGTGAGGGTTCAAATGGAGCAGTGCTACAGAAATTCCGTAATCGCAGACAATGAAAAAGTCTGTCTGGCTTGACCTTCAGACACACATGGGCTATTCTATATGTAACTTATCATTGGCTGAAAGAAAGCCCTGGACCCTAAGTGTAATTGGTCTTTAGCCGAGAGGCTGGGATTGGAAATTCCCTTATCACAACAGGGGCCAATCCATAGGAACAGGTTTTCAAGTGCCTCTAGGCCAGAGCCAGACTTTATTGCAGGGCTGTCCCATCAACTCAAATTGTGCCTTCTGTGCCTGAGAGCTTATCCTCTTCTTTCCCTCAGCGGTTTTTAGCCACTGCCTACAATTGACCAGTAAATCAACCAATTGAACTGATATACTGAAAAAAGAATGTTGTGCTTTGATTTCAAAAGGATAGAACGAGAGGGGTAGATGTCTCTATGTCTTCCTCTGTCTCACCTCACTCTTCTCTTTTAGCCGTTGGCAATTGGGAAATAAGGCTTCCGGAGTCTTCACACAATCACTGACTCAAGTGATGGCCGCCCGATAGACTCATTAGGCGGCGAGTAGTGCCGAGGGCAGCCTCAGAAAGCATAGCCTTACCTTCCTCGCTAACTGACTACCATTGTACCTCCCAGAAATGGAAGGTCATTTCCTCCTTTCCTCAAGTTAAATCTGGCTCTGAAAATCCAACCCCCCACCCCACCTCCTCTACAATCACACCCACTCTTTAAATGACACAACCAGCCTTTATGCTTGGATTGTCAGTCGAAGGTTTTTGCTGCTTGAACAAATGACTATGGGTGACCCAAATGATTGTTCCACCGATCACCCGTCGTCATCTTGACATCTGCAGTGCAACGGAGAGTAGAGGAGACACTCCAGCGACATTAACGAAAGGTCCTATCCATGTGACTCGACACTGTTGAAGGATAGTGTACACAATGTCCAAAAGCAAATACTTTTTTTTTTCTCAGAGCCTTTGAAGATGCACCTAGCCTATGGCGTTTCAGCATGTGAGAGTGTAAAGTGTGCGTTGGCTACAGAGAAAGCCCGACAGCGATAGAAAGTTTGTTGACACCGTTCGTGTCAGCGAATACCCCCCCTCCCCTCCCGGACCTGAACAGACGATTACGTTCCCTAAAATGGAGACAAATGAGAACAACAAACGAGAACGACGCCTCCAGCGTGGGGACTTGGATTGGGTAATATTGTGCCCATCAGCCCCCTGCTAAAGCTGCCAAACCACTAATCTCTTCACACGCAGGGTGATATTGACGGTCTGGTTCCTATCGTGATTATGTAACAAAAAAATTTAATATATACACAAATATGTGTGTGTGTTGTGTGCTCAACCTTGGCTTCTGAACAAGCCGGCTTGTCGTTTATGCATGCGGGGTGGTGAAGAAAACGCAACTGTCTCGTTCCTAGCTCATCATCTTGAGCTGAGTGTGCACCATATGTCATTCTCAGCTAATCACAGGCTTGTTTAGAGGCCATGGTGAATACATTTACTGTGTTCCAGGAACATCACCCACAAACACTGGTTTCAAAAGTGACTTCTCCACAACCCGTTTTCTCTACGTCTCATTTATCATATCTCTATCTTTTTCCTACCAGTACTTTGCCATTTGAAATTCCACATGACCCTATTTCTGGCTTCCTCTTGTCACATCACTGTGTGATCTGCATCTTCCACCTTCTTTTCCCCCTCCTATCCTTCCTCGTCTCCTAATCCCCATGTCAGTGTCAGATAAATGAGTTTGATGCTCGACCTCGCCAGGCCAAAAGGGGCCGCGATTCTGCTGTCTCTTCTCCCCCTCCATGAGTAATATTTACCCGTCTCTCCTCTCCTTCCACCGGGTCCAAATGTCAAACCCCTCCTCCCTTCTCTTCCTCAGGTAACAGGTTCTCCTCCTTCCATGCCAGCTTCCTAGTGGCCGGTGTGTGGTGCTACGCCGCGGTGTTTGCCATAGGACCCCTGTCAGGCTGGGGCCGTTACTCGTCGGAGCCCTACGGCACGGGCTGCTGCATCGACTGGCACTTCCCCAGCCACAGCCTGACGGGCATGAGCTACATTGTCAGCCTCTTCTTCTTCTGCTACATCGTGCCCTGCACCATCATCTTCCTCTCCTACACCTTCATCCTGCTGACGGTGCGGGGCTCCAGGCGGGCCGTGCAGCAGCACATGTCGCCCAAAGCCAAGATCAGCAACGCGCAGGGGCTCATCGTCAAGGTGAGCACGCTACTCCTTTCCCCGCCATTCAGGATGCTGAACCGCACGGTTTCTCCGCTGACGTCTGGAGAAAACCGATTATAATGCTAATATTATTGAAGTGATTTCAAAATATATTATTCTTCCATTTCTCTTTTTTTTTGTGTCTCGTCGCCAAGCTCTCTGTGGCTGTGTGCATCGGTTTCCTGACAGCATGGAGCCCGTACGCCATCGTGGCCATGTGGGCGGCGTTCGGGGACCCGACCCGGGTGCCGCCCATGGCCTTCGCCCTGGCTGCCATTTTCGCAAAGTCCTCCACCCTCTACAACCCAATCATCTACCTGGTCTTCAAGCCCAACTTCCGCCGGTCCCTCTGTCGGGACATGGCCCACTGCCGGCGGACAGTTTGTGCCTGCATGTGCCGGCAGGCCTCCCACCAGAAGGGCGCCTTCAGTACGTCGGATGGCCACAACAAGGAGGAGTGCAACTCCACCAGGATGTCCAACGGCCTGCCCGAGAACCACGGGGCATGCAGGCACTGTCCGTGCACCGAGACGGACTCGGGGTCCAGGGGTCATGGCCAGGACTTCACCCCCCGGACCACAGCCAGGATACTGATGGGCTCGACGCACAGCGAGGTTGCCGTCAGCCAGCTCTCCATCGAGCTGCAGAGTGACTTCCTCTAGAGACACATTGAGCATCCCACCCCCATCCAACCCCATGAGTCTGAGAAAAATGGGAAACCATAAAGGCTGGATATACAGATGGGAGGAGATATCAATAGATGGAGGGGTTGGGTGGGGGGGATAGGGTGGCAAGAGAAGGAGAGAAATGGATGCACATGGGGGATGGGGGGTAGTCTTGTTGCCATGTAAGGATGAACCTCTTCCAGACCTCTCCTTTTCAAAAGCCACGGTCAAACCAACAGCCTCAAATATACTGCAACAGTCAATGTAAGACTATCTATCTTAGTAAGCCAGACAGGCAACATGCACTTACAGGTTTCTATACATCATTAAATAAAATGAGCCCCACAAGGTAACAAACAACTGAGGACCAGGATCCCAAAAAGAATGAGAAGCAGTCTTTATGCCGTGCACATGTACAAGCCAGGAAAAAACAACAAGCGCGGGAGTAGAAACAGGGAGACTAAAGATTATCAGATATTAATTTGAGGAGATTGATTCACAGGCTGGGGTAAGATGTGTGGTTATTTTCCTGATGGATTTCTGTTCGGTACCTCCACTGAGGACAAGAAAGGGTTTTCAAAGCTTCAATCAATGGAGCAGATAGGATATCAATCTGTATCTACAGTATTTCCCCACAGACCAGCAGGAGAGGAAAGAGGCAGAGAGAAGAGAGAGGGGTTTCAGGCCAATATCTCACTATATCAATTGCTTATGATGAGCTCTCTTATTTCTCCTAAACGAGACAAAAGCAGACGTTTTTTTTCCATCCCAGATTCAAAATGTCTCCTTCTGCTTTGATGGCAAACCGGAAATTTACTAATAAAATAAAACTTTTTTTTATTTTTTTATAATTTTTTTTAAATGACACCTTAGTAAAATCAGATTGGGCCAAATGTTTGAGCTTCTCATATTTAGAGGTCCCAGCTATCTTTTTGTCACTGACATTAAACAAAACACTCAAAACAATTGAAAGGAGAGGGGATGTAGATTGCTGCTAGCCATTAGCCAAACATCAATACAAGGTCAAGTGTAATCCTTGTCTGGCAGACAATCAATAACAACCCAAACAAATTGTTGTTCTATTTGGCGTTCAGCTTTGTACCCCATTTCTCCTTCCACCTTGTTTTCGATTGCCTTGAAAAAGGCCTGCAGGCAGATAGATGGCTCTTGATAACATAGGTAACGAGTTGGTGTTTTTCAGGGCTGGCGTGTTTCTGCCTGGTCAGACAAATTGGTCGCAGAAAAACCAATGTGGAGGAGAAGGGGTCTCTGATTGACCTAAACAGTGAGCTGAAATATGTGAGCCTTGAAGCAGGAGAATGGCAAAGCCCCAGAACAATTTACAGCTAATGCGTCTGTTCCAATTATAATAAGCAATAATAGGCTCTCAAATATACAGTAAAAGGTGTGCAGAATCGAGAGTTATGGGTATCGATAGTTTTTTTTATGGCTGAATAAAAATCAAGCAAATGTGGGGCGTAAAATATGTAAAGCAAGTGTGCCGCAGCCAATTAGGTAAAACAAAAAAAAAGCTTGGATAAAAGGTGAGAAGAATTAACTTTTTTTTGCCAGCATGTGGTGTCTCTTTTTACAATGTGAAATATTGATTGTTTGTCATTAAATAAAAGTAACTCGCGAGGAAGACAGAAGGGTTTGCCTCAGCACCTGCCATCATGCTTTACACATTATTCTATAGAGGTGAAATGTGCTTAGCGCCAGCAGTTGTCCACCAAGCACTTTCCCGTATATTTCCTCAGGCAGTAAAGGAAACAGCACTGCATTTCAGTGGACAAGAGTAATTGAACTTGCATTTAATACCGTGACATGGTTGACTTTCAGCCTTGCTCTTCATTAGTATTCCACTAAAGACAACATGTCAAGTTTTGACTCAGTCCAGATAAATGACAGCGCAAACAATGTGTGCCCTGTTCCCTGAATACTGCAGTCAGCACAAGAGCATTGACCATGTTATTACATAATGTTATTTCACCACAAGGGCTTACAGACACCATCATTGTATTCCAGAACTGTGTGATCTTAAAACGTGATGGACAGCTCTGATGGCTGGCTTGCCTGCTCCCTGACTCTGAAACCTGTCAGCAGATGTGATGAAGTGCTGTATAAGATGTTGCATTATATACTGTAGCAATCTGCACATACTCTATTCTGATGGCAGACTACTGACCACATTATGCTCAGGCAAGACTAGTAGCTTTGCAATACCATCCAGATAGCATTTAATTGTTTTCCTACACTGATTCATACTCTAGCCATAGTGCTGAGATCAAATTATTTACAGGTGGAATAAAGGAATGATAACTTTATACAATGAAGTCATAAAGTTGTGCCAGGCATGTTTTAAACAAGGTTAATGAGAACACAACGATGACTGCCTGCTCACCTCTGCCAAATGCAGCCTGTGAATTTAAAATTATGAAAAGACCAGTTGTTTCCCTGGTTGGTTTTTGGAACAGCCAGATCATGCCATCATCCTCATGTGAAGGGCCTGTGGGGGGGGGGGGGGGGATACCTACCTCGTGCACTCCTCTGCCACTCTATCACCCTCCCATCTTCAAATCGACCGACCATGTGAGAGTATTTCGCAGCAGAAATCGTGTTAATTTTGTACCTATTTTTTTACAATGCAGTTCCTGCCGTTAAACAAAATTGTTGTGATACCAACATAATATACAGTGGAAAATATCCAAAGATGATGGAAACAAAAGGGTGGCTGGTTTCACAATGCCCACAGTTGGAGAGACAATGATGAAGATTGTGGTGAACGTCAACAAGAACTTTGTTAAAACTCGTTATAGTCAAACCTCAGTGGATAGTGCAAATCCCAATGTCACTCTCTGGCATTGGGGTTCAAACATTCATCTCAGCCTCCTCAGAATCAACATATCAACAGTTTTGCCTCTTGGTTCCCAAGAGAGTTGGGTCGAAGGAGCCGCGTCTTCCTCAAAGCCTTAGGGACGACAGGAAACCGATATGTACACTTGAAACAACAACTGTGATGTCTCTCTTTTCTCCATTCTGCTGTTTCCCGAGCACCGTGCAGTGCATTGGGATCGTAGGCTCACCAGCCATCTCCGAACGATCATACCATCAGACCGGCTCACATGTATCAAACATCAGGGAAGCGTGTTTTTTTTTTTTTTTGCATGTAACCTAGATATGTGTAACTACAGAGAAAAAATATATACATATATTTAATGTAAATATATACCAGCCTGTGAGGGGAAAGATAAAACCCTGGTCTGTGTCCATGGGAGTGAGGACGTAGCCCCCAATTCTTTCTCTAAGGCACTTCTGAATGCCTTCTGTGGTACCGTTCAACCAGCGTCTTTTCAAACGTGAATTATTATGCAGCACCATAGCCAAACCTCCTGCGGATGCTTTACCAGCCGTCTCCGAACGGTTTAAGTCCGCTTCTTTTTTAATTGCTCCACGAGTGTGGGTGGGGCTCATTATTCCTTTTCACCGAGTCTATACATTTATTTCCCCAGGGAGAGCCCCTCGATAAAAATCAACTTTGATTAGTCATAGTTCTCTACAGGATAGTAGCTCCTCCAATCACCATCTTAATACAATTGACTGAAATAGCAATTTGATTAAGTGTAGAGTGGTATGCATGTAAATTGCATGGATACCCCAGCAGCCTCCAAGTGTCACTTAAGCTAAATATTTAAGGTGCAGAACTGAACCGGGCTGAATGGCTAGATAGGATCTGCATTGATATCAAACAAGCTGTAGTACACACATTTTGTGAAGGTGACCATTTACATTTCCGAAGCAAACTCAGAGGATGCAATCCGAAATATTTCATAAAACAAAATCATGGGAGAATAAATGCGATGTGATTGTGGGTGCTGGGAGATGCTGTACAAGCTATGCTAGCTATGATAGCAACACTGGATGCCGTCTGCTGAGATTCACTGATTATGTCAGATATGCTAAAAACAAGATGGAGCATGATTTGGGCAACTGTGGGCTCCTTGTTATCTTTATTCTTTTGATATGAAAATTACATTAATCAAATTTAAGCAAAGGGCATTGAAAGACTTAGTGTTTCATAGTTAGGCACCTAAAGTCTTAAGCTTCCGAAAAAATCCACGGTAAAGACAATCTGAACCATGTTTTTTGAGATTCAACTACATATGAACTTCTGAGTCAGCGAGAGAGAAAAAGGAAAAATGCATTGTTTTTTTATTGTAAAGATACACATATTGTCTGCCGTAAGCCTTGTTTGTTCTAAATGGTTGGATAAATCCTATGGCTCCCCATCTCTATACAGCAGCGCTAATCTCCTGTATTTGTACTCTGCTCAAATTCCATTCAATTGTGGAAGTCAAACTTCTCCAATGAAGAAGTGTAACCACATAACTTCCACTGGGATACAATCCATGTTTTCATTTGTTTGTGCAGCAAATATTCTTGCCTCAGGGGATCTGCAATAACACAACATCTGAATTTGCACTGTAGGAAGTCCGTCTTTCACATTAATACGGCATGTATAGCTCTCTTACATACATATAAATACACAAACAATACATGTATATGCATATATACATACAGGTAAGTACAGTGCATTCACAAATACATGTTATGCATCAGTAGAACGTTTTGCTGACAATCTCCTCAACTTCCAACGATACAGACCAAGGCTGAATGTGTTACAGCAACATAATTGTATAGGAAAAATCTATATGGTAAAAAAAAATGCTATTGTAATCTAATTATTATTGATATTACTATCATTATTGTCAGTGAAATGTCAATTGCACTGTGAAACATGTTTACATCAAATATTGAAATAAAGTTCATTTGTTAAAAAAAAAAAAGAAAAGGGAAAGTTGTGTCTTGTGTGTGACAAGAAGCCGTGCATTGGCTCATTTCTATGTTGTAGGTTCTAAGGTACACCCTGCCTTCATTCTCAATGCCAAAGCTGAACCGTTAAGATTGGAGCTCATTATCTTAGTTCCTCACGGCAGCGAAACCATCTGGAAAAAAAAATATATGTTGAATGCAACTGTGCCATGACGTCTCTTAAGAGGCTGTTAAGAAATTGTCACGTGCAAGTACATTTGCTTGAGGCCAGGTAATTCCCAGTGTGCACACACAAGTACACACTCTTACTCTCTTTTCGAAACTAAGTAAAAGGTAGACATAGAGTCTCTGTATTTACACACCCACACACTCCTGCCTACAGGGAAACACAGAGACAAGGAGATGCGGCCCAATGCCTGCTAGATGTATATGTCTGGCCCTTGCTGGGCCCCTCCGGCAGGTAGCCACAGAGTCCAGCTATAATTGGTTTCGCCATAGTACTGTGCAGACAACCCCCTATCCCCTCCAAAATTAAATAAAAAACATCTGATTGAGATTCAGGAGGGATCTTGGGACGCTGCAAGGACACTACTCGATTTCTGACTCACAGCAGCTCTGTAAGAGTGTGGTTTTGTTTTGTTTTTGTGTCTTTTGAGCATATACACTGAAGGTAAAGAAGAAAATTGAGAAACGGATTGGCAAATACTCCTTACATGCAAGTGGCTTAATGAGGCATTGGACCGTAGGTCTGCGTAAGCGTTTCCACCGGAATCCCAGAGGATGGGTTGTAGAGCATCCATGAACAGTGCACTAGACTTGACCCGAGGTAGACCTCAAAATTCACCGCATTTACCCTCACAGGGATGAAAAGACTCTGGCTGACTCATTTGCAGAAACTCAAGAGTCATCAGGAACCAGTTGGTATCAAGCCAATGTTTCCCTTGCTGTTTTTACTGGATCTGCAACCCCCCCCCCCCCCCCCCCCCCGTTCCTCTATCCCCTGTCCACCTGGCTCACTGCATTGGTCTGCATCTGTTTACCTGTGGCAGCAGTGGGGGCACCTTTAGGAACAGATGGACCCTGTCGGTCTGCTTCACATTCACAAGACGCCTCCGCTGCACAACACCGACCAGAGAAGCATAGCCTGCCTGGAGCGGAGCAGACTGATGAGGGGGAGATAGAGGAAGAGAAGGGTGGGAGGAGAAGAGGAGAGAACCCGGAGGCAGTTGAGGGAGACTGATGGGATGTAAGAGATGGGCTGAGAATAGAGGGGAAACTGTTAGATTCGGTAAAATTATGTACACAAAAAATAGTGTCTGAATATTTTCCTGACAAGCTCAGTTTTGCGATAAAGGAAAACCACTAGAGTTGTGTGTTGAAGTTTATAGATTATTTCCCTCCCTCTAAGAAAGACATTTATTGCATTAGACAGAGTCAGAAAATTTGTGTTACATTGTTTGATGTTCAAGGTGCCCCGATTATATGCTAGTATCATAGGAATTAGCTGAATCCTTAAAGCTGTGATAATGCTTGATGGCCTAACATGGTGCTCTTGCAGTGCAAGTTTCTGTGATAGTGCTCTCGGGCAATGAACACAGTATGTATTGTCTGTGTTTTTTTCTGTGGGTGTTTAAAAATATATATACAGACAGGGACAAATTAAAGGAAGAGCCAACATATATGGAGGACGATTTGTGCCCATATTAAATAATTAAATAAATAAAAAGTGAAATGTTGACTGAAATAATTACACAAACACATTTAATGATTTGTGTACATATTTCATTATGTATTTATTTATATAACTACACCATTCTTCCATTAGATATTCCTTAATTTGGTGTTTTGATAATGGTGGTGAAGAACGCTGTCTTACACGTCGGTCCAAATCTACCACAGGTGTTTGATTGGGTTGAGATATGCAGATCGCGGAGGCATATCACATGACTCACTTAATACTCTTACAACAAACCATACAGTGGCTGTGTCTCAATTCAGGGGTCGCATCCTTCAAAGGACACGTTCTACTAAGGCGTGGCCTACGTAGACCGCGAAGGCCAAAACCGAATGTTGTTAAATGACATGAAATGAGACGGTCAGGTCGACGAACGATTTCCTGTTTACATAATCAGCTGTTCCCACCCTTACCCTTGTGTCACAAAGTGCCGCTCCTGTCGCCTAGCAACCTTGTCAGCTGGAAGTGACAGTTGGGACAACATCAATGATAAAAGACAAGTACGATAACATGGAGCCAGACGTTTTAATTTAGTTTTTTAGTTTTTACCTTATTGTTTTAGAAGAAATGGAGATGCTTCACCGCCGGTGCCGGCGTGTGATGTATCTCAGGTTGATAGAGGGCCATGGCCAGGTAAACAGTGGTGGGAAGGGACTCATCTTGCCCAGTGCATGATGGCACTGTCATCCAAAAAGAGCCCACCATCATCAGGTTTTATATAGATAGAGCAAGATAGCGTTGAGTGCGAGAGAGAGAATGATGGAGAGAAACAATGACGTAGAGAGAGTGAACTGAGCAGCAAAAGTGCTGTTACAGTGGAACTTAGGCAGGGGTAGGGGAGAGGAACCGGATTATGACCAGAGGGGTAGGGGAGAGGAACCGGATTATGACCAGAGGGGTAGGGGAGAGGAACCGGATTATGACCAGAGGTGACAGAACTGGAACAAGGGGCATGGCAGGAGAAGGAAGTACAGTACATCTTTACCATAGCAGCTTGAAGGGATGTGTTAACTCGTTATCTCTGGCATGATCTGTAGTGTTTCTCTATCTCTCTCGTTCTCTCTCTCGCTCTCTGTGTGTGTGTGCACGCCTGAGTCTGTAACTCTTATCTGCCCTTCATGGAATTTGGGCAAATATTAAATTTATCTTGCAGATGTTCTGATTTAAAATAAATTATACTTTCAATATATCTATAACGTGTCTACAAATGAATTAAATTAATCAGGATTTAGGAGTCCTTCCCACACATATTAATTTACACACATACAGACACACGTCCCTCATTGGTAGTCAAATGGCCTCACGTCCACTACTTCTCAAGGTTTAATCTCATTTCTATTTCAAAGGCTTATTTAAGCTTCTTCGTTCTTCCTCTAAATGTTTAAGTATGCGGAATTCTCAGTCATAACAAGCATTGTGCGCAGTGCTCGAATTTGAATTATAAAACAAACCCATTTATCTGAGTAGTATGGCTTTAAAGAATATATTTCTGCCAAATATGCAGAAGAGATTATACACAGTTTCACTTATTATTATATTTCTTTCTTTGTGTAGTCTTCATAACCTTTTCTTCCATCATTATGGTTTCATTTCCTACAACATGGGAATAGGTTATTTCTCTCTGGGACTGCAGCCAGGAGTTCTTTGCCCACCGGCGGTCTGCCTGAAAATAAACTCTCATAATTAAAACAGTTCCATTCTAATGAGGCTCGTTGGCTTCCGACCCATAGCTGGTGTTCTGTACAGTACAGCACAGCAAATAATACTTTATTTAAACCGTAAACAAAGCTCCCCACCACTTTGTGGGAATATAATATCTTTGATATAATATATTGTTTTTCTCTTTGAAATACATAATGGATATGAAGGGAATACAGTAGACCAGACCGCCGTCACACCATTTCACTGACAGACGGTAAAGTTGGTCCACTTTCTCTACTGTCTCATATTATTTTTATTTATTTTTAATTACTCCATTTAATCTCTTCTGACAGCAGGGGGGATTGACATGAAATAAGTCATAGCTTTAACGTTACGCATCATAGAGCTAGTTAGATATCATCAGAAAGCAGAAGATCCACGCTTAATTCTCTATCGAGCCCAAGGTACGAGCTCACAGTTAGCCAAACCGTCACATTTACATTCCAACTCCTACGGATTCTATACAGACAACTTCAAAACTCTGACACCAGGAAAAGCAGGAAAAAACCTTTTTAACTGTCAGAAAATGTAACCCATGATGGGAAACTAACACTCGCTGGCTTGTGGTAACACTGAACGAGGTGGCCCTTATCCCGCCTAACAAACCACCAGACAAGTCTTTCACCTCTCCACCGTGTCTCCCTCCTCAGAGGAGTCCTTACACAACGACGAACCATGAACTCTGTGTTCTCCCATTGTCTTCCCCTCAACGCAAATCCAGAACAATGATAAAGAAAAAAAAGCCAAAAGTCAAACAAATCGTGCAAAAACATGTGAGTCTTTAAACTCTAATCCTTTGTGTTCCTCAAGAGTTTGAGCACATGGCGGCATAAGGGATACAATTGATGTCTTTGATTTCACACAAAGATTTCTGACTGTGAATTAATGTGTCTTCTTTAAACAAGGTAATATTGAGTAACCAAATTCAGCGGGGGACTTTATTAACAGCACTTCGAGTTATTCATCCACTTTGCAAACTTATGCTCTGATTACGAATGGTACAGAATCGTCAATGACTTAATTGATTTTCTTAAAATGTTTCTTGTTCTCATAATACAGACTTGGGTTGTCTAATAAAGTCTATTAGTATTATGAGCTATTGGAATTACAATTATGAGTACAATTTTAAACAATTGCAACCTTGCACTGGCTCTGCAGCTACCAGCTCCTTTATAGATTGTTCACCTCTCGCTCTCCCCCTTTGTTTTTTCTTGCCCAGCTTAGTGCTCTGGCTGATTTATTTTCTATTCTTTTGTGCACTCTTTCGTTTCAGATTTGGCCAAAATTTGACTCCCAGCTGGGCTTCATATTTATTTTATTTGGTTATGAACTTATGACCTGCCCTTTCCGTTCACCATCTATTATTATCCTAACTCGATCCACTGTCCCAATTCCACAAAAAGGAAACTGTCTTTAAACCACTGTGAACTCACGATGGACTGGCCACAGAACAATTTTAATACAGTATGTGGCGGCGAGACCGATTCCTCAATGGGAAATGCTTGTCTTGGTTTTAAGTTCATGTCGAAAGAGAACATCCTCATTTTGCATGCTCGGGGCATAACCAGTCTACTTTTGTCCCAGTTAAGCTTACCCAGTAATTCATTGATTGAATGTCCAATCAAAGAGTTTCATGCTTTAGGATCACAGGGAATGCTCTTTTTGAGGCCGGATCGGAAAGCTGGGAGATCCCTCGCTGGATGAATGTCAGGTGATCAATAAAGTCCATCGTAAACACTAGTCTCTTGCAAGATGTTAGTTAGCAGAATGTGGTAAAACAGTCCCAATAGTGGGTTTGACAAACTGGAACATGGACCAATTTTCATGATCCTCTTTCATACAGACCGCATGTATTCATTTTAGCTGGGCTTTGACTCTGCAGAACCACAAGATATATCTGCTGTGGGAACTTTGGAGGAGACAGAGCACAGACCGGACTAGCTCTTGGGTCCTGAAATCTCCTCATGACTTAACAAGGTTACCAGCCTAAGTGGCAAGGTTGTGGGGATAATTTGGTAATGTACTAAACCATTCATAAGGCCCTTACGTTTTGGTGAATTGGTGACGTATGGACGTGACAAGGTGACATTTGGGTGTTATAAACGGCTAATAGGCTAGAAATGCTGGATAACCTTTTTACTTTCTGTTTGGTGGTGAACCTGAAGAGGTGCATCATACATCATGTAAACACACCAACACAAAGGGGCATGTTATGGTTGGCTGATCAGAAGCGTTTTTTTTACTTTAATCACAGGGTAACTTAATCTATTGGAGTGTGACGTGAATCTGAAACTCACAAGAGATGTTAACTGGAAGCACAGTATGGTTTTACTTGGCAGGGGGTCCCGGGATTTAAGGAGTTTCTCATGGCAAGCTTGCTGTGGCCCATAAGTCATTCCGTGGGCATGAGGAACAGTAAGAAGTGGCAGAGAATGTGGAGATTAAACTCTTTCCATTGTGCTGTGTTGCGCTCCGGGGTGTATGTGCACATGTGTTTATAATTGGAGTATTCGGGAGCAGTTTACATGTTCCTTTATCACATATACAGTCATGCAATGGGAACAGAGAGAAACTTCTCTGTGTTCTAATACGCTGCACTCGATCGTTGCACAGTGCCGGTGGCACCATGATGTTTCCACATCTCCCTGACGAACAGCTCTGCCGAAGCTCGCCTCTCTGTGACTGATTCCCACAGCCTTGGTAGGTCAATCATCTTGGGCTTGCCTTGCCAGTTCCAAGATTATGGACTGGAGATGAATGCTGATTGACTCACTGTAGCGTAACATCTTCAGACATTGACAAAAAATTGCTTGTTTCAGTGCCTTTTATTTATTTATTAAAAAGCCTGTTGGTCTCTCGAGGTTTTGGTCTTTTCAACCACTTCTTAGAGGCTCTTTCTCTTGTTTTTCTTTCCCTCTCACTCTTTTACTCCATCTCTCCTGTTCTTGTTCACCTTCTCTCTTTTCCCCCCTTTTGCTGGAACTAAACATCTGCCAACCATTAGCAACAAGTCTGAAAGGATGCACCATCCGCCGCACCTGTGGTTGGTCGTTGAAGGGCACGAGAGAAGTGAGTGCCAGGGAGGAACATAAGATAAATATCCCTCACAGTCAGTCTCACTTTCTCCCTCTTTTTTTTAAACAAAGTCCTGCACCAAGATTAACCACAAATGAACCGTTCCCATATGGGGCAGTTGTCTATGCCTCTCTCATAGTCCTTGTAGGTTCCAAGTCTGGGGCCCATTCCTCTTGTCCAGCTTTACTTTCACTGAAGAGAGTTGAAAAGTGTCCCTCACTCTTCTATTGGCGTGGCTCTCTTGTTAGTTGGTTAAAACAGAGAAAGAAAAGGCTGATTCCTCACAACCTTTGATGACAGAGAGACCAGTTATTTGTCTTCTCTCCAAAGACGCTAAAACAAAGCCACATTCTTTGAACCCACACACACACACATCTTTTACCTTGTTATTGTAAACTTGGTGGACTGAGCAAGACTATTATCCCAAAATACCCTTTCAGATGGAGTCAGTACACTGCTGGCCTTTTTGTGATATACCACAATACAGATGATTAAATATCCCTAAACTCAACTTCCATCACATTCTACAACAGTGCAGACAGTGTCCTTTCTTAAAGATTCAATGTCAAAAAACTAACGCTAACAAGTTAGTTTTACTGTATGCTCTGCTGCCAATAACCATGGAGCCAACACAATTATATTTTGAGTAATGGAATAGCATGGCAAAATCTCAGGAAAATGAATGCACACTGGGAACTCCAAACAACAGGAACAGACATGCACTGACATAAAGATAACCACAAACATGCCTGGCTAAGAGTCTCGATTGTGTTAAACATTATGAGATCATCCCCCAGACACAGAGCATCAACCACTCCAGATAAGCATTGTATGAGAACAAGAGAGGAGACATTTGTGCTTGGGTCTGTTTTGGATCAAGCCTTAAGGAAGATTGGTGTGAGCTTAATGTGGCGTATCTGACCCGGGGTCCAACCAGCATCTTAGGAGGATGTCCAACCGATGGCTATTCATCTGCGATGTTGTGGCCGTGGAAGATGAAAGTGTATACTGGTGCGTCGGACAATGCTAATCCTGCATCCTCCTCCACATTAGCACTTCACTCTTTATTTTTTTCGTCTGCCTTTTCCCCAATGACCTATTATACCTTAATGTCTGTGCTCTTTCGATACTTACCACTCTCTGGCTCTGACCCAGTCTGTTTCAGCACGTTAACTCCACTTCTCCTGATTTAAGATGGCTCCTAAGTTTAAGACTACAATATATGTATAAGTAATAATTCATGCCAAAGAGGGTTAAGCATTGGCTGCGAACCAACCCCGGAACTGCCTTGGTGGAAAAGGGGTATCAAGAGACTTCTTGAGGTAGATGCTGCTGCAGTTCCCTGCGGATTCATATTTATTAATTAAGTGGCTTTAAACCTAGCCAACAAGCGTTAAGAGGAAAGGAACGTTGTTGGGCCAGCGTCTCATTCCCGGGTTGTCGACTGCCACCACTACTCTGGAGCACTGTCAACGCCGCCAGTAAGATGTAATGTTCTGATGCTAAGCTCTTCAGTGAAACTTGAAGACCGAGTTTGGGGTTTTGAATGGGATGGACTGCAAATCACAATGCAATTGTACTATTTGTTTATATTAAATGTTTTATTTTGTTTCATTTTCATTTTGTGCCTTGATTAACAAGGCACTTCTGCAAAAGAGACGTAGTCTGAATCAGTTTACCCTCTATAAATAAATAGAATAATAACACTTCTTGAGGTTCCTGGCCAGCGAGGAAGCACCATCACAATGTGCACAACTTAAAATCACCAAGGCGTCCTCCATCACCATTCAACCCTTGGCTCCTACATTACTACCCATCTCATCACTTACCTGGACTGTTATGCCAAGTGTCTGCCTCTGTTCATTGTGATGATTTGTTCCTTTCCCTTCTGTGTTCCCCTGCTGGTCCCTGTTAGGGTTTTCCCCTCACATACCAGAGTTCTTTGTTGGCAAGGAAGACCACTCGGACACGAGGAAACAATCACATATTAGTTTTATTCTAATTTATTCCACGCCTTAATGTCACACATGTTAATGCTAAATAAATCATTTAATATAAGCGTAGGCGCGTATTCAATTAATTACCTTGCAGATATCGTCACAAGTGTGTGGATACCGGAGAATAAAGCAGAGCGGCCGCTCCAGCATGGATTCTAACTTTCTTCCCCCCTCCTCCCTCTCTTATATTCTAGAGTCCCCAGTCGTATCCCGTGAGCCAGATGGTGGGACTCGCCCCTCCCCCCCTGTATTTCCTGTTATTCAGTTTCCGGTTTTCTCCCTTTTGCACTCAACTCAGCATTAGTGTTTATGATTATCCTCACATCCCTCTGTGTATGTGTCTGTGGCATGGTCGTGTCTGTGTTGATTTAACCATTTAGTTACATGTATTTTATGCTGTGTATTAGACCACTTAATTACATATATTATGTGCTGTGTATTAAAAGGACAATCCTACACATTATAATCTGTTCAAGGTCTGTCAATGGTCATTGTTACGATCTCTGTAGACTTTTCCCTCTCTTACAGCGCACGCCTGTATTTGATACGACTACAACAATGGCAGAGACGTGCCTAGAAACTTAGGACTGAGCCTGCGCACCAACAAGGGAGGGTCTAACGTCTAAACCAATGACTTCTCTCCATCCAGTTGACATATGATCTTGTATTCTACCACTGTATAAAACGAGAACAGACCCCTCCCAGGTGGCGGCATTCGGTAGACTGGGTTTGTGTGTCTGTGTGTGTGTGTGTAGGACAGCAGACTGGTGTAGCGTGGTGTTCGCCCTTTGTTCTCTTTTGATTTCATCGTATTCTTCTTTATTATTTTTGTATTGATTACTTTATTGATTAAAGCTTGCTATTGCTTATACCTTTAGTCCTGTCGACTCTCAGAACTGCGGGACGCGACATCTGCCTTCCTCTCCAGCTCCACCACCACACCTGTTCCCTGTTGAAATCAGCTCACCTGTCTCCTATCAGTTCTATTACTCTTCAGTATTACCCCTGTTTTTCACACACTCATTGTCAGATCGTTGTTTCATTTCATATGGACTACTCCTCGTGACTACTGGACTGCCTACTGCTAAATAAACCATCATTTTCATCATTCCACTCTCCCCGTCTGTGTCCTGCATTTCGGTCCGCACTACTAAGACATAACATGGACACACTACACAATATGCCCACACCAGCCGAGCAGATAGATGGCCTGTATGCTTGGGTCCACAACTGGTTGATTGACTGACCACGTTTTTCTGGCCTTCATTTGACACCATATTCTCCATTTCTCAACCCTGTTGAAGAGGGGTTTTTTCCCAGCTTGACATTGGAAGGTATTTGAACGCATACCCTGAGCACGTACCCCTCCTACAAGCAATGGACGAAGCATGTAGTGACATAGCTGCCGCTATCAGCGCTGGATTCGTCATGCCAAGCGATACTTTCCCCACCGTTTGGCCAAGGAGGACATTGCCTGTGATGTTGATGAGGACTTGAGGCCAGACAGAAACGAAAGGCAGGGTTTTTCAACTTCCAGTGACTCTTCTCCGTTCTTTACTTGTTTAAAGACGTGCCTGGCATACTCCTTTTCCAAAGCGGCGCACCATTGCACTTTTTCATTTTGGGCAGAGCACATCATGTAGCCTAGCTGATTAGGAAAATAGTTGAACTTTAGTAAGTTTAACTTAATGGCACAGAGGTATAGGTGTGAGTGTGCTACCTATTCATAATGGCATACTGACCAGTGTGTATCAAATCAATACATTAACCCTGACAGGAGGTGAAAAAAACAAAACCCACCATAACAAAGGTGATATGTATATTTCTAAAGACCTTAACTACATCAACCAATCAGGCCTATACTCAGTGTAACTGTTTGTGAAGCTGATCTACTAAAGGACGGTTTAATGCTGTACTTTATGGAGCAGAGTGCGAATTATAAAAGAGGACAATCGGGGGTAAACCTTTTCTTTTTCAAACCAATGGACAAAGCAAAAACGTATAATAATATCTATGTAACATTGATGCCCCCTGCTATTTCAGCAGCTCGCCACTTAGTTAGCTAGTAAAATAAAAAATGTTTTGCCAGTGTTATGTATTACTTATTATTTTTAGCAATGCTGGTAAAAGCATATGTAGGGAAAATTAGGGGAAACAGCCAAGAGGTGTATGCATTATGGTGCATAGTACATACTCAAAATGACATCTCGAGCCATCATGTAATAACGTTAGTAGTAGCCGTAGGTGAGTGGCTAACTAGCACGCCGACATACATCTGGTGGTCTCTAGCTAGCTGTCGTCATATATTCAATTCAGCAACAACACTCTGGGTACACTATAATTACATTTGCGTGACGAATTAACAAATTGGAAATTTAATACAATGTATCTTAAATTACCAGAGTTCATTTACAAGAAAAAAAATCTACTCTTAAAATGTATTTGTATGTACTCTAGTCTTGCCGAATTGCCACGAGACTCATGCTGCATCTCAATATCCATACTACCATACCATATAGCAAGCCAAAAAAAGATTGAGTATGTCCAAATGCAGCATGTATTAACTCTTTCATGCATGAATTATGACAAACAGTCAAGATTTTTCTTTAGACATGAAAAAAAAAAGATTTTTACCCAAAAATAATTTAACACATTTTTCACATGTCCACTCAGGTTGACAGCATGCGTTTGAGTTTTTTACTGAAGAAACATGTATTTAACAAACCAATGAATAAAATTATATATCATGTGAACACTATTAAAGAGTATATTTTTAATATTAATGTGTTCACATATTCTAACACTGTTCAATGGAATGGAAAAAATGTTGAACCTCGCTGCTGACTCCTCAGCCTCCCTCGTCTTTCCACTCCTCACTCCTACCTCATTCAATTCCTTGCTCTTGACTCCTTAACCCCTCCTAACCTCCCCGTGTTGAACTGTATATTATTTTTCAATTAACATTTTCTAAGAAAATATTGTCCATGGCTCTCAAAACACACCCTTCAGTCTTACTGACTTGTATATCACTTCACCTAGTTTATCTTATATGAAAATTGGCAAAGCACCAAGGGCACAAAGCCACAAGGCACTGCATGCAGATGTACTTGGTGTTTTCTGTGCATGCCTCATCATGGTACCTGTTGGTATGGTATATTTAGTGTTAAAATGTAGATACATGTTTTGTAGTCAAGTATGTCTAATACATATTAAATATTAGTAGGTAAGCATATTATAGTCTAATATTAGTTTTTAGAAACAGGAGAGTAGAAGACAGAGGAGGGGAGCAGATGCATGTCTAGATGGTGATCTATGTACTGTTTGTCCCCAGGATAACAAAGGTCAGTTAAGGGGGGTAAAGCAGAGAGAATGCAGGCAGTACAAGCCAGCAGGGTTGTCAACCTTTATGAACCAACAGCCTAATGTTGATAGAAGAGTAAGACTTAATTGTTTGTAATCCTGAGGAAAGATGAGAATCTTGGAGCCAATAAGTCTCTGGCTTAGATATAACAATAGACATAGGAGGGGTCTGTTGTTAAAGGGATATTAGGAAAGGTTTGTTAAACAATAGACAAAGATTTTTCAGGAAGGAGAACGCCTGAGGTGTATTCAGGTGTTCAATTGCATTGTTGGAAATGGGCCTAGAGAAATGTATGTAAGGCCGGACAATGAGAATGTAGAATTCAGATGATTTCTGCAGATTCACTCGGTCTTATTCTATGCTGAATAAAACCTACTCCTCTGAAACTTTGGCTTTCAACTTCCAATATTTTGTATCTGGGGTTGTAATCTTCTAATTGAAGATATACAACATTTGTATGTTTTGCTTCTGTGAGCTGTGGCCAGTGGTTTCCAGGGCCAAACCTTATTTCAAGGGGTCCCTTGGACACTGCTCTGCGCTTCAAAGGCGGTGGGGTGGCACTGGGTCTTCCTCTTGTTGGTGTCTGGACTGTACCTGCATTTATCCATGCACAAGCTTCGGATTCCTTGAAATGCAGAAGATCCTTTTTTTCCAATTCAGACATTCTGTAGAGGTGCCAGGCAGTGCCAGGGGTCACATCCAAGAAGTGAAAGAACACTCGGGTTTACCACCGTTGGTTTCTGGACCTGTGAGGGTACATTACAACACATTGATCCATGAGATCTACTCCTCCCATATGGTGATTGTACAGCATCACGGAAAATAGCCTTTGGATGTTGAGCATCTTTTTTTCTTTCTTGCTCTATCTCTGGGCCAAATCTGGTGGGGACTGGCCAACGCAGGAAGAGGCTGTGTATCACTGTCTACAACTATCTAACCAGTGTGTGACTGAGTAATGTTTTCAGCATTGCTGACAATAGAGCAAGCTCCTCTTCCTTCCTGTTTCAGTTGCTTTTCACTCTTCAATTTTAGTTTTGGCTCTCTGGAGCCTGTTGGTGCTGTGGTATTGTGGTAACAGTGCCAGTTCCATAGATGCCCTGTTGTAGCAATGCTTGGATGAGAGAAATGGTGCAAAAGAAATTGTCGAAAACACCTTGTGATTCTTTTGCTGTCATCACAGAGTCGCATGACTACGTCTGCAGCCATTCCCAATTGACTGATCGTACCATGGCCAGCTACACCTTGATACACTTAAAGGTGCAGTATGTAAGTTTGAATTTCTAGCAATAAATTAAATTTTTATGTTTTTTTTACGTTTATTACAGACCTCCTGGAGGATATCGTTAAACCAAATGCTCAGAGAGAAGGTGGGCTATATATGAGCGCCCTGGGCCCTGTATTCAGCTTTTAAAAAATCTAGGGATGACCTTCTATCTCAACCAATCAGGAGAGTTTTTGCAAGGAGTAAGGGCTACCTGCCTGTCAATCACCAAGCGTGCACACTCCTAGGTAAAATCCCTGCTTACAGCGTCACCCTCTAAACAAGCTTGTTACAATTCACGTTGCAGACAAAAGTAGCAGCAGTGTGAACTAGTTGCAAGGCTTGTCAAATCGCCAAGTGCAGTTTAGAACGTTAGGAAGTATCGCACCAGATTTGTCAGAAAGGCATTATTCGTTTACATGCATATGTTGGATATACTCGGCAACATAGCACCAATGGTGCAAATCGCAGCTAAATAAAAACGATTGTCATGCACTAGCTCATACTAATAGGGGAATCAAATTATGAAATTGTTTTTGGTAACGTTAGCTTACTGTATGTCGTTACTATGGAAACGGTAATTTGTGTCTGCTCGTTGCTTTGGTGTGAACCACTCAGTTTTAGAGCGTTTACGGTTAGACGTTCGGGATTCTTTTGTTTCCAAAAATATGCACAACATACACATGATTCATGAAACACTGCTTTGCTCAGGATCAATACCTCAAGTCAGAGGGTGCACGGGCATTTGTGGAATGGGCCATTGAGGGATAGGAGGGACCAAAGACTCAGGAGGTTGGCCTTTTTGAGTGTTGTGATTCAAATTCTTGCTACCCCCCCCCCCCCCCAATTCTCTAGAACGACATACTGCACCTTTAATATCTGTATGTAGAGATCCCTGCTCTCACCCACACACACACCCCAGGGTTCGGGTTTCTCAGGGATGTACTGTTTGAGAGACAGACGGCCCTTGAAGGGAATTATCTGCTCATCAATTGATTGACGTTCTTCAGGATCGACGGCTGAATGGAAAGTTACAGGTCTGATTTTGAAGAGCTTATCAGAATCTCCTGGCTCCTGTGAGCAATTGTCAACAAAGTGAATGTAACTCAGAATCTCTTCAAATCGGTTCACTGGCATGGCATTTGCTATCAAATCAAGTCGAAGCCCCTCCTCTGGTGACCAGTACATTCTTGATCTTGAGTATCTGTGGTATGACATGACCATATTCATTACCAGGAATTTCTTCATTTCCTGTTTTGTGAAGGCAAGATTTTCTTTTCCTTTTTGGAGTGCATACAGGTTTGTATTGTGCACTATTTCATTTATCAGATCTTCGGGAAATAGATGCATGAAGAAATCGATTGGTTTTGTTCCTTCAACATTCACTTTCCACTCTCCTAAAAAAGGAGGCAAGTCTCCCTCAAACTGGTTGTCTTTGGTTTTCCAGATAATTTTGCTATTTTTCTGTGGTTGAGAACTGTCAGGTGCCACATCCTCAGCTCCCCCATCATCCCCAACTCTCTCAGCTCCACTGTCACTACTGCTAGCGTTTGCTAATCTTTTATTTCCTGGCAACCATTCATCATCACTGCCACTGGGTATTATCATCCTCATTTGACTCAGCTGGTATTTGCTCCACAATCCTGTAGGCCTTCCCATCATGCACTGCACTTGAGCTCTACAAAATGTAAAGTCACTGTTACTCACATATTTGGAATACATTTGCACACAATAATGTTTTTATTTTTACAAAAACTGCACGTAAACATGTTCATTATTTAATTTTTAATTTAATAAAACACAACATAAATCAATTGATTTATTGCCAAGAAATGTATTACAAATATCAAGAACAACAAAGTTGCAGTAACAGTGTTAATTGTAGTAGGAATGTTGCCAGCCGATGCATGATGTCCAATTTAGTGGATGGATGATTAATTGTAATTTCCTCACAACAGAAAATCAATATTTGACTTTTTTTTACAATTATATTACTCCTTAGTTGTTAAATACGGCAGCGTATCGCTGCCACGCTAGAAAAATGCATGATCAGTACGTGAAAAGTTTATTGTTATAACAATGTTTTTTACGTTACAACATGATAAGTTCATGTTATATCGTGATAACTTATTGTTTTAACATAAAATGTTAAATGTGTAACGTTATTTTGTGATAACTGATAGGCTAACTATAGTCTACTAGGTCTAATGTGAAACTGTAAATGTGCGCAGCACTGATGTAAATGTAAACGGATGTAAAACATGTAAATGTAATGTGCGCTGAACGGATTGATGAATATGGCTCATTGATGGTGTAGCTTGTGAACATGGTCAGGCTCATGCCTTCTGTGTCCCTCCAGTTGAACAATGACAAATATGACACTATCTCGGAGGGGCAAACTCATTCTTCGTTCTGTTCAGTCCCATGTGTTTTTAAATCCTTCTTAGTGTACCCATATTTTTCACAATATAACTACAGAATTTATTGTTAATAAATTACTGTTTGTATATGATTGTATGCTCAAAAGCTGAAGAATTCCGCCATAACTCAGTCTGATAGGTTATCACCTTTTAACGTGAAATTATTCATATTATAAACATTGTTATTACAATCAACTTTTCACGTTCTAACGTGAAACGTTTATGTTATCGTGAAAAACATATTGTTATAACAATAAGTTATCACAATAAAACATGAAATTATCATGTTACAACGTGAAAAACGTATTGTTATAACAATAAACATTTTACGTTATAACGTAATACCGATCTTTTTTTTTTTTTTCTGCCGTGGCAGCAATACGCTGCCATAGTTAATTGATGTTAAATAATGTTTCTATGCTCCTATAGAAGGAATGGCAAGCTATTCCTGAGCTGCTCTGCATGTCTGACTGTCCGTTGGCCATCTTGATTTTGAGATTCTTTTGTTGCACTTTCAACGTCTGGCAACCAGGTGGCTGTGTAAGGGATGACTCACTAGCGTCCACTGTAGTGGCTGATGTGCAACTACACCATCAAAACCCATGCATATTCAAGAAAACGGCTTTTGAATAGATGTCCACTGGAGTGACCACTATGCGTGAAAGGGTTAAGTACGTACTGTTGCATAAAGTAGGCATACAATTGGGACGTACAACACCCGTCGCAGTCCGTAGCGGCAAGTTTGAAAATCCTTGGTGCTCCATTGATGCAGAAAGTCGACATGACGTATCTTTCGCTTCGCAGAGCCAGGGTTCAGCTTATGTGGGAGCCAGTGGGAGCTGAGCTCTCATAGGGAGGGGTCTGAGCTCCCATAAAAGCATAAAAGTCATACATCTGTGGGGGTCGCTAATATAGTGCACCGGTTAAACTATTATTTATTTATCTCCGCCACCAACTTTAGAGACCCCCACAAAGCTCAGATTATAACTCGAACCCTGCGCAGAGCATTATGGATCAGAAAAGCCAGAAAAGTATGCTGGCTAGAACATTGCAAAATGCGACTGGATGCAGTAAGACATCATGGTCTTTTTAGCATACTGCATTTGACATACTATGTTTGGCACCAATGCTGAACTCCATAGGAAACAATGGCACAGCCAGCGCAGCAATGTTTTTAATGCTGATCATGTGTAAGCACCTTTATGGCAGAAGTGACTACATTTAACAAATCTATTGACGTGTGTTATATATTAACTGCTAAAAGTATATATCTTTTTGTAATCAATTATGCAAGCAAATAGGTATTTTACTTACTTTACAGAAAACGCAACACAATTCAGTCCGAAAAGGATGTCAGCTCTATAGCTAGCGAGCTGCTCTGCATTAATAATATTATTTCTCTATTATTATTAGCACAACATTTCTGAAAAAAAAATACTCTGAGAAACAAATACTGTGACAAAATAATTCAGTCAGTCAGTTAAGTGATATACATGTTATATTTTTCATAATAATAATATAATTTATTTTATATAATAACTTACCTGGAAAGATGGCATCAGATTTCACATTGAAGTCGTAAATGAAGTAGACGAGAGTGGGACCTTTTTCTCTACTTTGACCTGTCGCGTCCCGCAGTTCTGAGAGACGACAGGACTAAAGGTATAAGCAAAAGCAAGCTTTAATCAATAAAGTAATCAATACAAAAATAATAAAGAAGAATACGATGAAATCAAACGATAACAAAGGGCGGCAACACCACGCTACACCAGTCTGCTGTCCTACACACAAACCCAGTCTACCGAATGCCGCCCCCTGGGAGGGGTCGGTTATCCTTTTATACAGTGGTAAAATACAAGGTCATATGTCAACTGGATGGAGAGAAATCATTGGTTTAGACGTTAGACCCTCCCTTGTTGGTGCGCAGGCTCAGTCCTAAGCCTCTAGGCACGTCTCTGCCATTGTTGTAGTCATATCGAATACATGCGTGCGCTGTAAGAGAGGGGGAGAGTCTACAGAGATCGTAACAATGACCATTGACAGACCTTGAACAGATTATAATGTGTAGGATTGTCCTTTTAATACACAGCACATAATATATGTAATTAAGTGGTCTAATACACAGCATAAAATACATGTAACTAAATGGTTAAATCTTAACAAATCCCCCCTGCTCCTCTATGTAAATTAAGATTTTGCTACATCATGAAGAGCCAGCAAATCACAAACTACTTGCTCCAGGTAAAGCCTGGTTCAATTACATCCACGCCTACATTCGTTCAGATCGTTTCCTTAGCCATTTGGCACAAACTTTACAGGGAAAGAAAACGGCATGCTAAATTGCCGATAGTTGTGTAATTTGTGATTCAAAACCGTATCAGGAGTCCTGTGAAAATAAAAAAAATGGTGATTAAACCCAAAATTAACTTCGATTATTGCAAGTTGTGCGACCATCTGACAATAACCAATTGGAGACGACACAGAGATGAGGAGGAGGTTGCACATTCAATTCTTTATTCGTGCTCCATACGCACTAGTCAACAAACAGCAGGCATTCCCAGTTATAGCTTATTGCGTTGAATATTGATAAGCTCTATCCCTTGGTTACTATGGTTCATTATTAGTTTATTGTTTTGTGTTTGGTTAATGAAAAACACATACAATTAGTAATTACTATACAGATAACATTGTCTATATCTATCTCACATCAATTTAGTTATCTCTCTGTTATGGTTTCTATGATAAACATACACCCTTTATGGGACCGAACCACTGACCGGAAAAATGCTAGAATTGCTAGCTAAATTAAATTGTGTAAGAGCGAGCAGCGAGCCGACATCAGAGCACATCATCACAAAATGTGTTTGCCACGAATAAACATTAGCCATGCAACCTAATAGTAAACACACTCTAGACATGAACATAATTAACGCTTTATGAAACGTTACTATACTCTATTAATGAGGTGCATAAACATGTACTTACATCTGTTCATTTTTGCACACATAACGGAGACTATAAAATTGATATAATTGCAATTAATCCCTTTTGCTATTTTCAGAAGAGTCAACCCAGAATGCTCTGTACTGTTAAAACAGGACTACTCTGTCAATCAACTAACCCTAACGGTACTAGTGTTGTTGGCTGATGCGCTTAAATGAGTGCAGTCCATTTTGTGGCCTTTCTGACAATATCTATACATCCATCTACAACATCAGTCCCCTGTTTACCTTTGCGAAAAGTGTAACAAATTCATGTATGTCTAAGGTATTTGTTTTTCTCATGGGCAAAATCTCCAAATCCCTCTCGCTTTCATGTAACATTGTGTGACGATAGGACTTGTGACAGTGAGTAGAAGGAACACTCACGTGATGCTGAAGACAACAATTACCAGGGCTGTTGCATACAATTTATGCAGCACAGGAAAAGCTTATCTT